>VXBP01009530.1:452376-530423 GCA_013400115.1 Rhinopomastus cyanomelas | reverse complement strand
GGGGTCGGGGCAGGAACGGGGAGCGGGGCAGCCGCAGGCACCGGGAGTGAACCCACGTCCCGTGTCCCGGCTCAGGTGTTTCCTGCCAACGTGGAGCTGGTTGGAAAGGAGCGTATTCCACGTTTGTGGAATTGCCACGCGGTGACCATCCGCGCTGGTGGTGCTGTGCTGGATTTGCTCTGGGTGGTCGTTGAATCATAGCGTCGTCGTGGCTGCAAAGGATCATCAAGGCCAGCCCTCATCCCGAATCTCCCAAACCCCTAGACCATGGCCTCAAGTGCTCGATCTGCTGGTTTTTTGAAACACCTCCAGGGATGGGGACTCCACCACCTCCCTGGGCAGCCTGTTCCAGTGTCCTGCCACCCTCTCAGGAAAGATCTTCTGCATAAGATCCAGTCTAAACCTCCCCTGATGCATCATGAGGCCATTTCCTGTTGTCCTATCGGTAACTTGGGAGAATCAAGGTTGTCGAGGGTTCAGAAGCCCTGACCAAGGCAAGTTCAAGCACTTGTAGCTCCTGTGGGTGAAACGTGTGCCCCGTCCCTGACGCCCACAGACCATTTCCCTGGAGGTGTTGGCATCTACACCGACAGCAGCATGAAAGCACTATTGTAGAAGCATGGATTATTCTCCCCTCCCTCACTGAGCATGGTGGTAAACTGGCTTAAAAGGCACAATCTGGTGACTTGTAAAGGCTTCGACCCTACAGGAAATGTGACTGTGCTGCATGAGGCCGGAGGGGCTCCTTTTGGGTGCGAGCTGGAGCAGAGGAGGTTCCACATAAATATCAGAAGGAACTTCTTCACAGTGAGGGTGACAGAGCACTGAACAGGCTGCCCAGGGGGGCTGTGGAGTCTCCTTCTCTGGAGACTTTTAAAACCTGCCTGGATGCGTTCCTGTGCGATGTGGTCTAGGTGATCCAGCTCTGGCAGGGGGCTTGGACTAGATGATCTTTCAAGGTCCCTTCCAATCCCTGAAGACTCACCAATCGGTTTGTTAGGTGCTCTGTACATGAAGTTCATCTGCATCCTGACCTGCTCTCAAATGGAGTTCCTTGGCTGTTGTCTGGCTGTTGAAGTCTCCTCGCTGCTCAGGTGCCACCGCTCTGAGCACTGTAACTGCAAAACCTGGGTGAGCGAAGCTGGTACAATGTGCACAGGTGAACTAAAGCTATGGAAAATCCAGGTGTATTTTCTGGGTGCAGATACTGTTTTGCTGGGTAGATAACTGATCAGTTTTCTTATCTCTCTGAGACAAAAGAAACGTGCTCTTTAAAATCAGTAGATGGTTTATTTGTCATGCAGCAGTTCAATTCTGTGGTATAGAAGTGCAGATGCATGGATGGAAGTTACAGCTGGAAAAGCTAAGTCAAATCATTAAAAACTGTATATTGTGACATCATATTTAAAGGAACATAGTGCCAGCTATTCTGGGTGCTTGGGTTAAAGGGTATAAACATTCTTAAACTCTGCCCAAAAGCTGTTTCCTATGCAAAAGCTTGAGATGTGCAGTGATTTGCTGAAACAAGATGCTTTCTGCACGTAGCCCCTATCAGCGGTAGCCTCTGTCATCTCAGCTCCTAAGTGTTATGGCTGTGACAGATCTAACTCTTCGTGCTGCATTACAGGTCATCTCAAGCCTTCCCCTAAACCCCTGTCTCGCTTCAAGCTACAGCAACACATACTTATGAAGGGAAGGGATAATGAAGGGGTGAAGACTATGAATGAAGACTAGATTCGTATTACAAACGACAAGAATTTGACAGGTCTGCTAAGATCCTGGGTTAAATAATGTGTTTATTCTGTGAGGAATCATGGAATCATTAGGGATTGGAAGGGACCTTGAAAGATCATCTAGTCCAATCCCCAATTCTTATATATTGCCCTGGGAACTGAGAGATGTTCTGAGACATGGTAAATTTGACAATTATGTTGAAAAATAGATCTTCAAAGAATTCAGTGGTTAGAAACAAGATTGTGCAAGGTCATTTTCCCAGCCCCCAATTTAAAGTTAATTTCATTTTGATTATAACCTGGAATAAACTGCCTTGCAAGGCTGCTGCAAAGGAAATTAATAACTTTGGGGCTGTTTTCCCACTGAACCTGTTGAGCAGCCTCTTTCCTTCTATGAATAAAATGGTCTCCTTTTCTCATCATCCAGTAATCCAGCCTTCAGCAGTTTTTTCACCCCGTGAAACCCACGATCCAGAATGATTGTCACGAGTGGCTAGAAGCCCACTGCTTGGAAAAGGCCTCACAGTGAGTTTTCCTAACACAGAATTGCAGCGAGAGTGGACAAGGCACAGTGGTTTTGCAGAAGCTTGCACCTTCTCAGTTGATAATGCAAGAGCAGGAACTGGAGGATGGTGCCTTGTTTGTACTGGGGTTCTCACTTACTTGCTGAAGTGGTCAAAGACAAAGGGATGGAGGAGCAGCCTATCTCTGCAGCAGGAAAGAGGAGAGTGGAAGTGGAAGTGGAAAACAGTAGCTGGATGCTACCCCTTCCTGCTGGAAACCTTGTTCTGCTGACCATTACACATGGAGCACATGTCTGTCCCCTGGGGAGTGGTGGTGCCAGACCACTGTCTGAAGACCAGTAGAAACAAAGGAGTCAAAGACAGCAGCAGCAGCTGCATCTGAGGAGTTTACATGGGACTCAGATTCAAAGGTTCAAGCAGATGGGCCTCATCCTGTTGCCCTGGTGTCTGTGGTGTTGTTCATAGTGAGACTCTGGTACTCATGTCCAGTAAGGAACTAAACATATCTAGCCCTGCTTTCTGGCCCTGAGCTCAACTGTCATGTCATGAGCTGCACCCAGCAAGTCAGGGATGCCGCTGCCAAGCTCTCGGTGGGGAACAGTGGTTCTGGTGGTGCCCAGAACCTGGGGTTTGCTTGGTAGGGGGCTTGCTGGCCTGGGGCTAGGACCTCTGGAACAGTGTGGCGGTGTCAGTGGTTCAGTGCCAGTGCCTGGGAATAGTGTGGCACTTTTCATTCTGCAGACATGACACGTGTCTGTCCTCCTAGCAAAGACAGGAACCCTGCCACGGCCACAAGCAGCTATTTAAGAGCCTATTAATCTATTAAAATTAATGTCTATTCAAGAGTGAGTATTTACAAGTTGGGGAGTTTGTTTCATTAAGCTTTTTTCCTCCCTCCAGATTATTCATCTGACTAGTTTTGCAGGTAGTTAACCTAGAAGTAAGAAAAAAGGGATGGGGGCATGTGTTAGTGATTCAGAATAGCGCGTCTTAGATCCCATGCAAGAACAGCAAGTGCTCAAACCTACCTCACCCTTTTCTGTGAAGAACTACTTTAGTATTTCTAATTGCACCAAGCCCCCTGAAGTTACCATATAATCTAGATGTGCTTCCACCTCACACCAGGCTTTTTAATAACAACAAAAACACTGCATCAAATACAGCTGAGATACATGTCCTGCATGGACTCTAGGAGTTTTTCTGACTACAGGTTCAAACAATGCCTGGTTTGGTTTTCAGCAGGGGGTTCTTCTCATTGCTGCTAGGGAAGAAAATTGCTTTGAAATTGCTAAAGTGAGCGGTGAGTCCCTCCTGGTTCTCTGCTGGTCCTGTGCTTCTCTCGATAGGCTTGTACTGCTTGTATCTCCTGCAAGGAATGTGCACAGTTAGTTGCTGAAAGACATGAAAGTCCACCATCTAGCATGTGGCCCGTGCATAAAAGAAGTAAGCATGTATTCACAGAATCAAACAGAACGTTAAGGAATGGAAGGGACCCCTAAAGATCACCTAGTCCAATCCCCCTGCACAGCAGGATCACCTCAATCCAGTCACACAGGAACACATCCAGGTGGGTTTTACATGTCTCCAGAGAAGGAGACTCCACAACCACCCTGGGCAGTTCTGAACTGGGCAGTTCAGAACCCAGAGCACTGGGTTCCAGTGCTCTGTCACCCTCACTGGGAAGAAGTTCCTACTCATATTGACGTGGAACCTCCTATGTTCCAGCTCACACTCCTTTCCCTTTGTCCTGTCATGAGATTACACTGAGCTCCATCCTCCTGACACCTGCCCTTCACATTCATAACTACATTCTCTCTTCCCTCTTCAATCCCAGCGAAGAGTCGCTAGCGGTGACTAAGGTCTAGTTAATGAGAAGACTCCATCGCTCAGTGGAGTACTCTTGCCCTGTGGAGGTGTTTCTTTCTCACCACGGGCTGAGAAGGATGAGTGTAGACTTGACTCTTGGTGCAGTCTTAAAGATTCATGAGAAACATCTGAGCTAATAATGGAGAACAGGCTGCCCAAGGAGGTTGTGGAGTCGCCTTCTCTGGAGATGTTTAAAACCCACCTGGATGTGTTCCTGTGCCTCTTGGTCTGGGTGATCCCACTCTGGCAGGGGGATTGGACAGGATGATCTTTCAAGGTCCCTTCCAATCCCTATGATTCTATGAAACACGTCACATAAGAGTTTTACTGGCTTAAGCCAGTTACCTGTTTTCCTCAACTTACTTGTAAAGGACAAAAGCCCCAATGGCAGCAAACAGCGTCAACAAGCCAAGGAAGATAAAGATGCCTTCTGTTGCTCTAGCTGGTGATCCTAGAATTCAGAAAGTAAAAGTCAGCCTGGTTTTGACAGCAAGATAGATTTTTAATATGGAAAATGTAACCTGGTTGAGCTTCTCCTCACTCAGAAATAGAAACTTGGCCAATGTCAATGGGCCCAGGGCAGCCAGCTCAGCTGCAGGCTTTGAGTTGGTCTCCAGAGAGCTGAGTTCTGTTTCTCCTGTTTCTTCACCTGGCTGGAATGTCCCTGACTTGCCTTTTTTTCCCCAAGAGAGTTATTCTGTGTGAAAATACATGATGGCTTAAGACCTTCTTGTATTCTGTGACACTGAAGGATTTATACACTTACTGCTCTCATTGGATCGTAAATATAAATCAAACTGTGTTCTGACACCTGAAATTCCTGTAGGGTGCAGCCTCAGCTAGGGCTCCAGGCGTGATAAAAACCAGTACAAATTCCCGTGCTGTATCCCCCCGCGAGGACGCGATGGCAGAGAGAAGCTATTCCCAGATAACTCACATCTGCTCTGTGTGCACTCACCTTCATTCACAGAAATCAGAGCACTGGCAAGGGCTTGACTTGTGTCATCCCCCAAGGTGATGTTTATACAGTATGTGCCAGGTTCCTCGAAAGCTCTCCTGATGGTGAGCAGGCATTCATCCGTGACTGTGACGGGGTCACACACCACACTCTTGGATACCTGGCACGTGGGGTCAGAAACAACTGTGCACACATCTGTGGGAAGACTGGGATGGGAAGAGAGAACACAGTGCACTTGTAGAGTCCTGTTTGGTGATGGTGCCTGTTTATCAGTGATTTGAAAGGGTTTATTGAGATATATATATATATTTAATACATATCTATACATCTTCTGTATCCATCGTTCTGGTTGGAGTTAGAACAGAACTAACTCTACTCAGTGGTTTCATTTACATTTCAGTTAAGTACCTGCACTTTCTGCAGTTACCAGCATGTTTGTGCAGACAGTATTGAGTCCTACAGGTGCTGATCATAGAATCATGGAATCATAGAATCATCAGGGATTGGAAGGGACCTCGAAAGATCATCTAGTCCAATCCCCCTGACACAGCAGGATCACCTAGACCAAGTCACACAGGAACACGTCCAGGTGGGTTTGAAACATCTCCAGAGAAGGAGACTCCACAACCCCCCTGGGCAGCCTGTTCCAGTGCTCTGTCACCCTCACTGGGAAGAAGTTCCTTCTCACATTGATGTGGGACCTCCTATGTTCCAGCTCACACCCACTGCAGCGTTAAGAATGTCCCAAAACAGGAGACACCCCTTTAATAGAGGTTAATTACTTTCCAGCTGCATAACCAAGGTGAGCCTTGTACTTTTCAGTCCTCTCAACAATAATCCCCTTCTAGGAGCTAGGAATACTAGTGCGATGATTCTCTGTCCAAGAACTTGCTCAGACACACCCGTCTACTCTAAGTGTCCAAAAATCAAGCCAAAGGAAAGGGTTTCCTTCCAATTTCAGTAGAACTGCTTCTCATTTTACAGTGAGTGCTGAAATCTCATCTTGGCCAGGAAAACACAGAATTGCTTCTCCCCACTATCCAGTTCTCTTATTTTTCACCAAGGCTTGACACTTGTTGGGAATCCTAAGAGCCTGGCAGTAGCCTCTGCTGTCGTAGTTCACCAACGAGCCTTGCATGGTCGTTAGTTCCACTCCAGAGACAGAAGCCCTGCAGCTCCAGACTTCTGCTCACACAGCTGCATCTAAGTGCAGACAGTTTTCCAGCACCTAATTATTTTTAAAGAGGGAGGACTGACAGCTTGATTCACACACTTACCTCCCTTGGCAAGTCACTACAAAGTCAACCAGTGAGTTTTCAGCTTGACTTTTGGTCGTCTGGACGCTCGTCATCTGAATAATATTTACCTCCAGTATTCCATCTGGGAGGGGAAACAGATGTCAGCAGTCAGGGACATGACAGACTCTGAAGTCTTTGTTTACAGAACCTCAAGTGTTTGGATGATGCTCAGTGAAAGGTCTTGCTTTCCATTACTTTCCACATCCCTCAGCACTCCCCTTGAAGGGTTTGAAAGCTGGGAAATTTTCCAGTTCTGTCCCTGTGAGGCGGCTCCTTTCTGCTTTATTTTTCTGTTATTACTGTTTATTTATTAGCTGGACTAAACCAACTGCCTGTCTCACTGCTCAGGACTCCTGGGCATGCCAAAGTCAGTTCAACTCTGTGTGACCCTAGCTCAGGCTAGTAAACTTCACAGGTGGCAGGTTCAGAAGCCGATGGCTCAGAAAGCAGGGCTACACTGCACATCTCCACCAACCAGCTGGAAACCAGCTCAGGTGCCTGGAAACACCACATGTAGCCTGTGGGGACAGGCATCCAGACCAGTGCCCAGCCTCTTGTCCCTGAAGAGTCCGTTGGCTGTGCTGGTGGGTTCTGGCAGGTTGTGTAAAGAAACCACGGTCAGCCAGTTAGCTGTCACAGATCAAACGGAATCACAGAACATCAGGGATTGGAAGGGACCTCGAAAGATCATCCAGTCCAATCCCCCTGCCACAGCAGGATCATCTAGACCAAGCTGCACAGGAACATGTCCAGGTGGGTTTTACATGTCTCCAGAGAAGGAGACATGTAAACATGTCCACAACCCCCCTGGGCAGCCCCTTCCAGTGCTCTGTCATCCTCACTGGGAAGGATTCCTTCTCATATTGATGTGGAACCTCCTATGTTCCAGCTCACACCCATTGCCCCTTGTCCTATCACTAGATGACACTGATCAGAGCCTGTCTCCATCCTCCCAACACCCACCCTTCACATATTTATAAACATTAATGAGGTCACCCCTCAGCCTCTGTTTCTCCAAGCTCAAGACACCCAGCTCCCTCAGCCTCTCCTCGTAAGGGAGATGTTCTACTCTCTTCATCACCTTTGTGGCTCTGCGCAGGACACTCTCCAGCAGTTCTGTGTCCTTCTTGAACCTAGAGGCTCAGAACTGGACACAATACTCCAGATATAGTCTCACCAGGGTGGAGTAGAGGGGGAGAAGACCTTCTTCAATCTGCTAACCACCCCCTTCTGATCCACCCCAGATTAATCTTTAAAAATGTCAGCTAGGTCCAAGAGAAGGAACTTGTGGTGTGTCTCACGTATTTTGATAAAAGGAAACCTAAACACATGTAATCTCTACCATCCATTGTTGTACATTGTTAACCCTCTTCTTCTGTGTTCAGGTGTTGACCCACATCCTTACCTACGATAGAGAGGCTGGATCCATAGTAGCCATTTCTGTAAATATGGCAGCCACCATCAGGGTTATCTTCCAGTGTCTCGATCGCGGTAGAATCTGAACTAGAAGACGCTTCGCTCACTACTGCTGATGGAGAAAGAACAGATGTGCAGTGTTAGAACAAGTTCTGCCCAGAGATATTCAGAGCATGGCCATGTGTTTTGACTGCATTCAACACAGGTCCTTAGTGACTTGGTTGGATCAGTAGTTGGACTTGATGATCTTAATGGTCTTTTCCAACATAAATGATTATGATTATTATAAATGAGTCTGTGTTCCTGTGATTTTATAATTCTATGGCTTTGCTTTACAGCCGTGCAGGCATGTACGTGGCTGTATGGGATCACAGCAAGAAGCCCTAAAGAAAATAGAACCCTGGAGCAGCCTCCCTCTAAAAGCCACCTTCTAGCCACCCATCTGCGTGAAATAAAAGCGAGACTGCAAGGTTGGATAGAATGAAACACTTCTTTAAAATTCCACAGAAAAAATCCAAAAGCAAATGAAAGGTTCATCGCGCTCTCTTCAAAGCAGGTATTTCCTCACTGCTCTGCGTTCCAGCTCGTGGAAAAAGGAAGAGGGGGAATGGTGAGAATTAAGTCTTTCCTATTTCATTCTCACTCAGCATTTTGGTAAAAGCACGTATTAAAATCCTGAAATTTGAAAATTTACTTGCATTTGCAGTTTAATAGTACTACTAGTAGTAGTGGTAGTAGTAGTATACTAGTAGTAGTAGTACACTACTACTACTATATATATATCTCAGGTTATATAACTCTCTCTATATTGTATATAACTATATATACAGTAGGAGTATACTACCACTACTAGTATACTACTACTACTACTACTATATATACCAAGGTTATATAACTCTCTCTATATAGTATATAACTATATATACAGTAGGAGTATACTACCACTACTAGTATACTACTACTACTACTATATATACCAAGGTTATATAACTCTCTCTATATAATATATAACTATATATACAGTAGGAGTACACTACTACTATATATATATATATCTCAGGTTATATAACTCTCTCTATATAGTATATAACTATATATACAGTAGGAGTATACTACCACTACTAGTATACTACTACTACTACTATATATACCAAGGTTATATAACTCTCTTTCTATAGTATATAACTATATATACAGTAGTAGTACACTACTACTACTATATATACCCAGGTTATATACTACTATATATATAACTACATATACTTTATAAATACTAACTATATATCTACTAACTATATGTACACTACTATAGATATACTAACAATACTATATATACATATATATGTATATAATATAACTCTATAGTATATTAGGTTATATATACTACTATATATACACCCAGGTTGCAACTGCAGGCCTACTGCAAACCTCAAACCCCCTGAGATGATCAACCAGTGCTGACCATGGTGAGAGTTATTCTGAAATATGGGAGTGTGTAAATTTAAGGCAAAGAGGTGTCCTGTGTGGACATCCCATGTTTTGGAATAGCAGTAAGTTTCTTCTAGTTCAATGTGATCTCATTTAATCAGAATTTGGGGTGGAAGTTAATGCAAGCCAGTAAGGAGCTGGCTATAAAAGTCTTCTGAAACAGCTCTTTCTCACTTAGAATGTACTTCTTGCCTCAGAAGACTATTCTGAGTAGACAATGCTGCTTGACCTGGTGTGGTAAAGGCTATAAACCCACATGTACTGTGTGACTGAGCACTGGAACAGGCTGCCCAGGGGTTTGTGGAGTCTCCTTCTCTGGAGACACTTAAAAACCACCTGGATGTGTTCCTGTGCGACTTGGTCTAGGTGCTCCTGCTCTGGCAGGGGGATTGGACTGGATGATCTGTGGAGGTCCCTTCCAATCCCTAATGCTCTGTGATTCTGTGACCACCTGCAGAGCTCTGTCTAGCGTCCCTGTGGCTGCAGAACTGGATATGCAATGCGTTGGACGTGTGGTACCTATCATGGAATCACGGAATAGTTTATGCTTATAGATCCTAAACCAATGTTTAGAGGATTTGCAGAGCTTGAAACATTCTCACTGATGACAATAAAACTTCTAAAGATATGGACTTCAAATGCCAGAGATCCGTTTCAGCACAACTTCTAGCATCACAGCAGTTCACCAAACTCTTACCTGCCGACGTGGGCAGTGGTGCAGTAGTAGGTGTTACTGGCTTGCAAGGCACAGGGATGATGGCTTGGACAGTTAAATTCAGAGTGAAGTTTCCTTGCAGAGTGTAGGTGTGTGACGTCGTGGGACCGCTGGCCACAAATAAGCCGCTTCCATCTCCAAAGTTCCACTTGTAGGAGATGGCAGAATCATTTAGGTAGTGGCTGGGATCATGGATCTTCACATCAAATGTGACTGGCGAGTCTTTGATAAACACGGAGTCGGAGATGTTGCGGTCGTGCTTTTGGTACATGCTCACCGACAGCGGGATTTTGTCTGGCAGGGGGAGAGAGCCAAGGAAGAAGTAAGTAGATGAAGCCTGCACACCTGCCTGCAAACAGCAAGCAGCCCCAAAGGCCCTCAACAGCATCAGTCATGATGTGAGACATCAATACGTTTAACATCGGTTCCTGCTCTAATTCAATTCACCGATGTGAGGAGTGAACGTCAATAGGAAGCAGTTACCCAGATAAGCAGGGGAACACACAAGGAATCACAGGCATCTGTGGAAGCTTGTGCTTTCTCCCACAGATCAATTTTCATCACAAAGCAGAGGTGTCCCAACTGAGCTAGGCACCAGCACAAACTACACTACTCAAAGGAACTTCGCAGAGGTCCCACACTCATGTTAAAATCTTTCTGAGGCCAATTTCTTCTAGCAGCTGATGCTCGTGTTGAATTCTTTTAACAACAAATAACCCCCCGTGTTTTATGACACTTTGTTCTGGCACACTCACCTGTTACCACATAGGCAGCACGTGCTGTCGCGATCGGGACGTATCCTGAGTGCCCTCTCCTGTACACGGCCACGGTCATTGAGTGGCTGCCAAGAGTGATGTTCGCCGTGTTGACCGAAAACCTCGCTGAAGATCGTCCCGTTGTTTGGTGGTACTGGCCTGAAACAGAGAACACAGCTGTATCTTCCCCCTCAGCCTAGATGTAGGTCTCCTTCAGCAGAGACATTTAAAACCCACCTGGATGTGTTCCTGTGTGACTTGGTCTAGGTGACCCTGCTGTGGCAGGGGGATTGGACTAGATGATCTTTTGAGGTCCCTTCCAATTCCTAATGATTCTGTGACTCTATGATCCTATGATTCTACGATCATATCTATGATCACATAGTCAGTGGCAGTTTTCACCTCCCTAGAAGCAAGACGTCTGACACTGTTAAGCTGATCTGAAGACACACAGGGCTATGGTCTCTTCAATTTAAGATTCTGAAGTGGCAGTGAGCAGCCAACAAACTATCTGACTGACCTACTTGGACCCTCTCTTTGGCTGGGAAAGGCTCCTGAGTGCTACTGAAAGGAATTTGTTTTCCTTCAGCGGCAGGGCTGTGGATGCAGACTGAAGGAGGATCTCCTGGTCACCTGTGATTTCCAGACCGAGCAGGCAACTGTCTCTCTGGAAATCAGGGCAGGAGTTTTGGATCTTCTCTCAGCAGCGTGCAGTCCTTTTCAAAGGACTCTTACTAAAACATGCCCAACCAACGAGCTGGCGCACGCAGCGATCGGAAGGTTTGCAGCCTCAGCCCAACCAAGAGATGTGCTGCAGTACTAACCGAGCGTGTGGAACACGTAGACAAAGTTCCTCCTTCTCCATCCAGGATGATGAGGGAAAGGTCTCCCATCTGGGAAAACGTTGTGGCTGTGGTTGCCCGTGCAGTTTTCCCAGCTGCAGCTGTCAATCCACTCAGTCCAGTTGTAGACGTAGATTTGCTGATCCTGGGAAGCTGGAGGACCTACGTGTAGAAGGAGGACATGTTCCCAGTCAGCTGAGAGGTTTGCAGGCAGTCAGGAAACACAGGGCAGACAGCACAGCTGACAGCAGTCACTTCACTTCAACAAGAGGTTAAGCCGGGTGTTTTTAGACTTCCCATTTTCCTAAGACTAGGTTTTGGATTTCTAAAATAAACACCAAATTCTTCTGGCCTGAGGGTTTTTCAATTTAATAGAAGAAAATGTCTATTGAAGTGGCAAAAAAATTTCTATTGAAATTGAAAGTTATTAAATTAAATTTATTCACTAAAAATTTATTAAAAATTTAAAATGTATTTACTAAAAAATTTATTGCTGTCACATGGGCCAGGCACAGAGCCAGACCGCTCACCCAGAGCTTGCTGCTGACTGCACAGGATGTTACGGTCCCGTTGAAGCCATGTGGCTTCCTAAACACTTGGCAAAGCAGAAGCTAGAACTTTGGTCTGGTGATCCTACTGTGGCAGGGGGATTGGACTGGATGATCTTTCCAGGTCCCTTCCACTCCCTAATGATTCTGTGATTCTATGAAGCAGCAGTGGATGTGCTGTGAGGAAGCAATTGTGTTTTGCCAGAAAAGTCACCTTAAATGTTAATTTCAGCTCTTTTCTGAGTAATTAGAAGAGTTTCCTGCTCCAAACCACAAAAGCTATTAAATAGAGAAAGGATATCAGCAGTGAATAAAATATTAGGCAGTGGAAGAGTAGGACTGAGGCTGACAAATGATTTGTTTCCTTGCCTAGCAGTTACAGGTGCTTTGTTCAGTGAGGAATTCCTTGGACATCATTAACTCAGAGGGAGAAAGGGACAACAGCCCATTTGACTCCAGACTCAGCAGCTTCAGACACTGCAGTTCAGGCAGGTTTTCTTCCTCCACGTAAAGTAAGTGAGATGAAAAAAGGGCAATTCTCACATTGCTTATTTTTCTGACCAAATGACTCTTTGGTGACACAATTGTTTGATTAATTTAGTTCTTAAAATGTGGGGATGCAAGAGGTGCTCTTTTAGTGGGTCCCATAACTCCCAAGTGAAAAGCTAGGTCTCAGTTTTATAAATGATGGCTTTATAAATTGGGAAGAGACCAGCCATAGTTTGGTTGGAAGGACAAATAACTTTGCTGTTTTGAAAAGGCAACTCTACAGTGAGGGCAAAACTTAGAGCACCCGGTTGTTAGAGGTGCAGAGGGGACAGAGAAGTGAAAACACCACAGAGCTTCTCTGAGGGAAGTGACCAGCAGGCACAGGTCAGGGATGAGCGTGGTTGTCAGTCAGCAAGCAACAGAGCTCATTCTGATGCACCCAAAGATTCACGACGCGTTGGCACCAGCACCGCGGTTGGACACGTGTAGTGCAGGAGACCGACGTTACCTACCCCGGGTGCAGTTTCTGTCAAATATTACGTTGCCATCACTGTCTTCCTCCTGGCACTTTGGAAACTGGAGACTCACAACGAAGGTCACGCTGGATCCTATCAGTGCTGGGCTGTCACTGTCCAGTCTGGCTGTCACCCTGCCACCTGCAGAATAGAAAGTTGGTCTTTGCTGCCGTGAAGGCTGCATCAGAGCAGCAGCTGCCTTCAGCTGTGCGCGACTGGCACTCGAAACGCCTGACTCCTCTGCTTCCGAGGGCTGGCCCTAAGCCACTTGTGCTTCTGTCAGACCCACACCTTAGAACAAGTTGAGGGGCTCATCACATCCTCCCACATCACTTACTAATTTCCTTCCTAGAGCTAAGAACATGAGGCAGCAATTGAAGCTGCTCGTCCTCTAGGTCACTGAAATGTCCTGGAGGCTTGGTCACCTGCAGAGCTGCTGGACAGTGTCCAGCGCAGAGCAACGAAGACGATGAAGGAAGTAGGACATCTCCCTCATGAGGAGATGCTGAGGGAGCTGCGTCTCTTGAGCTTGGAGAATTGGAGACTGAGGGGTGACCTCATTAATGTCTATAAATATGTGCAGGGTGGGTGTCAGGAGGATGGAGACAGGCTCTGCTCAATGTCACCCAATGATAGGACAAGGGGCAATGGGTGTGAGCTGGAACACAGGAGGTTCCATATAAATATCAGAAAGAACTTCTTCACAGTGAGGGTGACAGAGCCCTGGAAGGGGCTGCCCAGGGATGTTGGGAGTCTCCTTCACTGGACACATTTAAGACCCGCCTGGATGTGTCCCTGCGTGGCTTGGTCTAGGTGATCCTGCTGTGGCAGGAGGATTGGACTGGATGATCTTTCGAGGTCCCTTCCAATCCCTAATGATTCTATGATTCTATGACTCACAGCCTGTCTTCACAGGAGAGGAAACATGCCTATGTGTGATCACCTTTCCAGCAGTCCTTCCATCTGGGATCTCCTTCTTCCCAGAAGGGATAAAGCTTTTCATTCCATTGGTTTTGATCACTAGACCAGCCTTTTATGGTCCTGTAGGAGGTGACAGGAGAAGTTGTTCCTTGGCTCAGCACATCTTGAAACCCTACAGAGAAAACACAAACAGGCAACAAAGATCTGGGTGACTTCAGGGAAAATGCTGAGAGCTGTAAGGAGGGTGGGAGCTGCCCTGTAACCAGCTCTGTCGGAGTTCCAGGCTTTTGGAAAAGGTGCCAAGCAGGTGCAGCTGGTCTAGGCAGGGCCTTTGTGGGCTTGTGGCTCCTAATTTTACTGCGAGGGAGAACCAGACAAACGGCACTGAAGAGGAGGCAAGAGCTGATTGCTTTGGATGCTTTAGTGCCCGGTGAGATCTGCTGGGCAGGAAGAACATCCCTTCATCAGGCCCATCTCAGTCGTCTGATGGTGACAGCTTTGTCCCCAGTCTTAAGGACTGAAAGGATGAGAAGAAGGACACTCTCAGTGGCATCTAGAGATAGGACACGGGACAATGGGTGTGAGCTGGAACGTGGGAGGTTCTTCATCATTATGAGAAGGAACTTCTTCCCAGTGAGGGTGACAGAGCACTGGAAGGGGCTGCCCAGGGGGGTTGTGGAGTCTCCTTCTCTGGAGATGTTTAAGACCCACCTGGGTATGTTCCTTTGTGATTTGGTCTAGGAGATCCTGCTGTGGCAGGGGGATTGGACTGGATGATCTTTTGAGGTCCCTTCCAATCCCTGATGTTCTGTGACTCTGTGACATTCTCACACGTCTTTTTGCCCTACAGGAACTCCCACAGTCTCACCTAAATCACTGGAATCAAATCTTGCCTGAGGATTTAACGCGCTTGGATGTGAGCGAAGCGTCACACCACGACGGGTATTTACTTAATGGCCCTGGTCACATGCTGCTTTGTTTTCATCCTGATCAGAAGCGGCACTCAGAACATTTTCTGGGGACAAAACCAGATTAGCAACTATAAAAGTGTTTCACAGAGCCCTGTCAGGTCCAATTAAATTCTAGGTCATTCAATTAATTACTTGCAAGTCAGTGGCTAAGGATTTTTCTTTATTTCTTGCTCCCATTCTGCCTGTTTTTATCCAAAACATTATTTAATGACTAAAAGAAGTTCTCATGTCATCAGACCAAAACATTTTCCAATCATTTTTCCCCCCTAAATAAAAAAGAGCTGGAGAGTTTTAATTTTTTTAAATACTTTGAATTTTGAATTTTATAGCAGTTCTTGAATTCTGAAGTAAGTTTGTTGTCCAGCTTTGGCACTCACTGTGGACACTCCTTTTAAATCACAAGCTCCTGAGGCATTTCTGTGCCTCCCTGATGCACTTTGTTTACTTCGATCGAATAGAAAAGATTTCATCAGCTTCAGGACAAGACAAAGGGTTTTTTCAGATGAGCAAAGACTTGAGCACTGGCCTCTCTAACACATGGAACTGAAGATTTTCAGTTGCTGAATTTAAAAGAATAAAAAGCTTGAATGTATTTCTTCCTCAACAATGAAAACCACTCAAAACCAGATGTTGGTCACGACTGAAATTACAGCAATTCAGCGCAAAAGAGACAAAGTGATGCTAAGCTCTGAGGAAAGGATTGCAGGAATAGTTTTGGTGAGGTGCTTGTAGGACAAAATACACTCTGCTTGGATCTGGAATATATGAGGGGGTCCAGTTCTGGGCCCCTCAGTTCAAGAGGGACACAGAGCTGCTGGAGAGAGTCCAGCACAGAGCCACAAAGATGATGAAGGGAGTAGGACACCTCCCTTATGAGGAGAGGCTGAGGGAGCTGGGTCTCTTTTGCTTGGAGAAAAGGAGACTGAGGGGTGACCTCATTAATGTTTATAAATATGTGAGGGGTGGGTGTCAGGAGGATGGAGCCAGGCTCTGCTCAGTGTCATCTAGTGATAGGACAAGGGACAGTGGGTGTGAGCTGGAACATGGGAGGTTCCACATCAATATGAGAAGGAACTTCTTCCCAGTGAGGGTGACAGAGCCCTGAAAGGGGCTGCCCAGGGGGGTTGTGGAGTCTCCTTTACTGGAGATGTTTAAGACCTGTCTGGATATGTTCCTGCGTGACTTGGTCTAGGTGATCCTGCTGTGGCAGGGAGATTTATTAATTTATTAATATTAATGTTATGAATTTATTAATACAACCTTGGCCTTGCCAACGTACTGCCATGATGCTGAGGGAGCCGGAGAGCATGGGAACCACTCTGACCTGCTCGTTACAGTCCTCTTGGGCTGCAGATAGAATTTAATGGGGTCTGTCCCCAGAGACACATGAACAATTCAGTTTCCAAGGGAGAAGAATTAAAAATGTCATGTTAATAAATAGCTGGCTGGGACGTGTGAACAGAAAGTTGTGACTAAGTGGCCACTTCTCTCCATTGTTGAAATCACAGAATCATTAGGGATTGGAAGGGACCTCAAAAGATGATCTAGTCCAATCCCCCTGCCACAGCAGGATCACCTAGACCAATTTACACAGGAACACATCCAGGTGGGTTTTAAATGTGTCCAGAGAAGGAGACTCCACAACCCCCCTGGGCAGCCCGTTCCAGTGCTCTGTCACCCTCACTGGGAAGAAGTTCCTTCTCATATTGATGTGGAACCTCCCATGTTCCAGCTGACACCCACTGCCCCCTGTCCTATCACGAGATGACACTGCGAAAATCCTGTTGAAAAACGAGGGAAAGGCTAGAGAGAGCAGCCAGGATGCAAAGGTCTTCCCAGCCCTGGGCACGCCTGGTCTTGGCTGCTGCATGGCTGCCCTGCTCTCTGCCACTCAGACAGGCAACAAGAGAAATGCAAAACATACCGAGGAGGATCATGAGGATGCTGGAAGCACAGAAGTGTTTTCACATGAGGAACAGCTAAATGTCTCTTGAGCCCAGAGAAGAGATAGCAGAGAGGACTATCAGAACAGCATCACAAGGAGCACGGAGGGAGGAGCAATTTGTTGCTCTTCCAAAGGTACCACAGTGAAGTGGAATCAAGTCAAACCAGCAGCTGAGAGGTTCTGAGTGTGGGAAAGACACCTCTCCGTGTCAGGCACAGCCGAGGTGTGAAATGTATTGCCGGTGGGACGCCGCGTGTGCCACAGGTTTACACAGGTTGCAACTCCAAGGTTATGGAAGAGAAGCCCAGTAAAAACTGCTAACTACAATAACTCCTCACGGAGGCTGCTCTGGTGCTGTAAGTCATCAGAGGCTGGGAAAGCATCCAGAGTAAAGACCAGCACACACTTGCCCAGTTACACACCCGTTACTCTTTCCCATTTGAGAACAACTACAAGGCTAAACAGAGGTTCAGCTGGACCTCAGCTGAACAGTTTTCTTACTGTAGATCCTGGAATTTGAGCCCAGATTCTCCTACCTGGGTTTCCCAGCCCTGAGCTCAGGGAGTCAGTCCAAGACTTAATTCAAGCTGGGAACGCAGAAAGAAGCAGAGGAACAACCCAGTGCCTGCCCACTGTGGCTTGAGATCCTAATTCCTTGACTGGGCTCCCTGAAGAGCCACTGTCTGCATGTCCTGGCAGGGACACTGCCTCTGACCCAGTGCTGAGCAAACCAGGAGCAGCCCATCCTGCTCCTGCCTTTTTAGCTATGCTTGAGCTCAGCTCCAGTCGGCTCTGTCTGTCTGTGGAGTGCAAGGAGTAGAAAACTGCTCTTGGCACACTCCTCCAGCTCAGGTAGCAGTTCTACCCAGACAGCCCTAAGGGGAGGCCAGCTGTTGCCCGCCAGCTTCCAAGCACAGCTCCATGTACAAGGGGCAGCTGTCTTTACAGCGCTGGCTTGGGAGGTTGAACCTGCAGAGGCTGGGAGAGAAGATGGGGTGAAGGAGGCACTCACGTGTGGCAGCAGCACACAGCACCGCTTCGGCCAGGAGCAGGAACCTCAGGTGGTGGAGAACACCGCTCATGGTGCCAGAGAGCCCGCGCTGGCTCAGCAGGGGCAGGAGAGCAGCGAGCGCCTGGTGCCTGCGGACGGCACCTCCTCCGGTTCCCACTGAGGAGTGAGAATGAAGTTTCTCTGCTGCTCTGCTCTCCGATTAAATGAAGGGCCCCAGGATTCATCATGTGATAGAATTAAGCAGAGATGCATGATTTTGTCTTCAGATTCTTTCAGCTCATGTGCTTATGACTCACTCTGCTCTCAGCCTTCCCCGGGATTGCTGAGAGAGTGCTCGCAGCCACACCATTTCCCTTGCAGGCATTTTATACCAGTTCCACACTGCCATCAACTTTTGCTCTTCATTTGTTTTCAAATTAGGAATTTTTAGTTCCCAAAATTCAGATTCACTCTTGTCCCAGCCTGATTTTCAAGTGCTAACACAACAGCTCAGTGCATTTGACGGACCCATTGCAGCTTAATCTTGCACGTTGCTCCCTGCATGCTGGGCAACAGCAGTGATCTACATGGAAACTGGCCAGTTCTCACATGTCCCTGGATTTGGCTACTGATCAGACTCAGTTGTTAAGGAGGTGTAATTTAAACATCTAATTGGCACATGCATGTACCACCCAACCACCTGACCATGGTGGTCTAGGTGATCCTGCTGTGGCAGGGGGGTTGCACTGGATGATCTTTTGAGGTCCCTTCCAATCCCTAATGATTCTATGATTCTATGATTCTGTGATTCTATGATTCTATGTGCAGTGATGGCCAGTCAACACATAGCTCAGAAGATGGAGTGGAGCATCTCTCTTACGAGGAGAGGCTGAGGGAGGTGGGTTTTTTCAGCTTGGAAAAAAGGAGACTGAGGGGTCCCCTCATTAATTTGTTAAGGGTGGGTGTCAGGAGGATAGAGCCAGGCTCTGCTCAGTGTCATCTAGTGATAGGACAAGAAGCAATGGGTGTGAGCTGGAACAGAGGAGGTTCCATATGAATGTCAGAAGGAGCTTCTTCCCAGTGAGGGTGACAGAGCACTGGAAGGGGCTGCACAGGGTGGGTTGTGGAGTCTCCTTCTCTGGAGATGTTTAAAACCCACCTGGACATGTTCCTGTGTGACTTTGTCTAGGTGATCCTGCTGTGGCAGGGGGATTGGACTAGATGATCTTTTGAGGTCCCTTCCAATCCCTAATGATTCTATGAGTCTATGAACAAGCTTTAGTGAGACAACATGATGTAGAAGCAGTTACAGTCCTCAAGACTATATAAGACCACAGGCAGCGGTTTCAGCGATCCCGAAGTACACCTCTGGCAAGTGAGACACTGGCTAGCCAGCAGCCAGCAAGCTGAGCAGCACTAACTTTGGCCAGGGCTGACTGGGCTCTGTCAAACCAAAGCACTGGCTGCAGAATGAAGAGGATTGCCCAGTGGAAGGAGATCGTAGAACCGTGATGATGAAGTGGTTTTAGTTTTAGTTCTTGATTTCCTCTAGCATTTTATATGAGCTGCCTAAGTTGTCGTCACCACCTGGAGTGCCCCAGCCAGTGTGTCTCTCAGTAACCCCAGCTCCAACGACCAGTCCTGTGCATCCTGCCTGTGTCACACAGAACGTTAGGGACTGGAAGGGACCTCGAAAGATCATCCAGTCCAACCCCCCTGCCAGAGCAGGATCCCCTAGATCAAGTCCCACAGGAACATGTCCAGGCGGGTTTTAAACATCTCCAGAGTCAACTCTGTGCTTCAGCAACCTCCTGGCTGGAGGGAACCTTCCCTCCTACAGCCAGCCAGGGAAAAGGTGAAGGCAATAGCCCCAGGGGTACCAGGCTTGTTTAGACTGAGCCCTTCTATCTGGCATAAATCAAAATCAAAGCTGTGATTGACTATGCAAAAAATCATCTGACTGCAGCGTCCTCATGTGATCGTTGCCGTCTCCTGTTCGGCGGCTGGCTGTGATCGCAGCAGAAATGTCAGGTTTCAAAGCCATTCACAAGTGTTTTGCAAACCATGTGGGACACTAACTTGAACTGCCCTCCTTTGTTTCCAGCTCGGTGACCCTAGACGTGCAAACTAACCGCCCAACGCTGCGTTTCAGCACCAGGGCCCTGATCCAGTGTCTGCTGGGGAGAAAGGAGGTTTGAATGCTCCTTCCCAATAGGGTCTTGAGAAGCAACAGAGGAAAACTGCTGCCAGTAAATGCCTGTTAATTAAAAACAAAAGCTTATCCACCTACAGAAACCCTAAGCTTTTGCTGTGTTGTGTGAGAGATGAAATTGTTCCATAACTACTGAGTGACTCTCTCAATGAGGGCCAGCTGGTGGGAACTATTAAACACATCGTCAGTGGACTTGTTGGGCACCGTGGCTCGGGGCTGGGGTAGTCATAGAATCATAAGGGATTGGAAGGGACCTCAAAAGATCATCCAGTCCAATCCCCTGACACAGAAGGATCACCTAGATCAAGTCATACAGGATCATATCCAGGTGGGTTTTAAATGTCTCCAGTGAAGGAGACTCCACAACCCCCCTAGGCAGCCTGTTCCAGTGCTCTGCCACCCTCACCATGAAGAAGTTCCATCTCATATTGATGTGGGACCTCTTGTATCCCAGCTCATACCCATTGCCCCTTGTCCTATCTCTAGAAGACATTGAGAAGAGCCTGGCTCCATCATCCTGACACCTACCCCTCACATATTTATAGACATTAATGAGGCCACTCCTCAGTCTCCTCTTCTCCAAGCTGAAGAGACCCAGCTCCCTCAGCCTCTCCTCATAAGGGAGATGCTCCACTTCCTTCATCATCTGCGTGGGGATGACTGGAAAGTGTCCACAGTGTGACTGGCCTTTTGCGTTCATCCTGCTCGGCTCTAGGGTCCTGGAGCACAGATTCTGGGGGGGCTGGCAGAGAAAACGTTGGGATCCACCTGTGCTGTGGTTGCAGCCGGCAGTGTTACCAAGAGAAAAGGAGAGGAGAAAACTCTTTAGGAGGGGAAGGGCTGATAGAGATGCAAAAGGAGTGAAGAGAAGATTGGAAAAGCCAAGAAGTGAAGACTGAAAAGACTGTATAAAAACTGAGCAGGGTTTTCCATGTGTCCCACAGCTGAACTTCTTCCCAGTGTGAGGGTGACAGAGCTCTGGAAGGGGCTGCCCAGGGGGGATTGTGGAGTCCCCTTCTCTGGAGATGTTTAAAACCCACCTGGATGTGTTCCTGTGTGACTGGATCTAGGTGGTCCTGTTCTGGCAGGGGGACTGGAGTGGATGATCTTTCAAGGTCCCTTCCAATCTCTGATGTTCTCAGTGTTTTCCTACCCAAGAAAGACACAGGCAGAGTGATTTAGAGCTTAATCTGACAAAGAAGTGGGTGGGTAGACAGTGTTTGGGACTTCACAGCTTTAGCACTCCGTTATTAAAGCTCATTGAGCAGATCCACATCTCTGCTGCCCGAAGGGCTGTCAGATGACAGGGTGTGAGCACCTCGCCTGTGCCTGCTTGTCTGGGCTGTGACAGAGCTGGCACGCTCATGCCGCTATCACATTGCCATCGCGGCAACGCGAGTGCTGGAATCGTTAATCACTGCTCGCAGGAGCATTGGGGGAAAAAGAAGGAAGGTGCTTGATGAATGAACTTGACTTTCAGCCAAGCCAGCCAAGGGAAAGTAGATGATCTTGTTTTGGCAACCAGGTGCTTGCAGTGAGTTGCTGTCTGCCACCAGCAGCAGGAACCCTGCCTAAGACTGGACAAATTCCCTCTCTGGGAAGGAACTGTCTGTGTCTGGCTTCACACGGGCCAGTGGCTATCAGTGGACTGGACCAACACGTCAACAAAGCCGTGACGGCAGTCTGCAGTCCTTCTTGTTGAATGGAGGGGAAAAAAGCTCTGCAGAAGCTCCCCACCAGTTTATGGCACCATCCAGCTCGGTTTATCCCTGAAGAATCATAGAATCATTAGGGATTGGAAGGGACCTCCAAAGATCATCCAGTCCAATCCCACAGCAGGACCACCTAGACCCCACTGACCTTTGCAGCTGGACAAACAGCAATTCCAGTGGCTTCATTTTTTGCATTTGTGGTAGCTGAAGCTACGTATTTGAGCACTTGTTGGTGGGAAGGTGCTTCCTGGCAGTCTTCTCTCCAGACTCCTGTGTCGGGGGTTTCCAGACGTGGCACATAAACCACAGTCTATCATTCCAGGGATGTTTTTGCATGATAAAAGGAATTTTTAGCTGGATTTCCTCTAGGGGGAAGGCTCAAAGGAGCACACCGGCTCCTCACCTTCTTAGGAGTGTCTCTCATAGAATCATAAGGGATTGGAAGGGACCCCGAAAGATCATNGCCTTCTGGGCTGCAAGTGCACACTGCTGGCTCCTGCTGAGCCTCTCGTCCAATCCCTAGTGATTCTATGATTCTGTGATTCCATGATTCTATGATTTTATGATTGGAAGCGACCTGGAAAGATGATCCAGTCCAATCCCCCTGCCACAGCAGGATCACCTAGATCAAGTCACACAGGAACACATCCAGGTGGGTTTTAAATGTCTCCAGAGAAGGAGACTCCACAAGCCCCCTGGGCAGCCTGTTCTGGTGCTCTGTCACCCTAATGCTAAACTCACTGCTCCATGAGTTCTGAGGTGTGGTCCTGAAAAGGACACGCAAAGATCACTGTCTGGGAAGAACAGCAGGGAGGAGTTGACCAGAGGTTATAAAACATGATTAAAGCTTAAAGGGGATTAATTTTGCTAGAAATCTCATATGATTCAAAGTTTGAATGTGTGAATAATGGGCACTAATGGGAGAGAGGTTGAAACAGCACCAGCTGGAAAGACAAGTCACACTGGAGCTGTATCAGCACCTGCTTGTGATGTACAACTCTGCTTGTGTTCTTGGGTTGGCTTGGAGGCTTCTGAAATAACAAATGCTGCCTCCCAACAGGGTCTTCAGCCCTGTATGCACATGTGAATGCTGTGTAGGCTTCAGGAAGAGGCACAGACCTCCAGAAGAGGAGTGTTTGCTGATCTGGCTGCAAAGACCTGCACGGGGACATCAAGGGAGTCATGTCTCCTGGTATGCAAAGGTAGGGGACAAAGGAGCTTGAGGAAGAGTGGGAGGCACTCGGAGCAGGGGGTAAAGGCATCAGCCTCCAGGCAGTAGCAGAATCACACAATAGTAGGTGTTGGAAGGAACCTCTGGTGTTGGAAGGGACTTCTGAAGATCATCTAGCCCAAACGCAGATCATCTAGTCCAACCCCAAGGCAGGTAGCATGAGTGATGGAACCTGAAATGTCTGATGCAGCCTCCAAGTGGGAAGTTCTACAGTGAAAGCCAAGACAGTCCTGTCCCACTGTGGGCAGATCTTCTTGGGTGCTGGATCTCTTTTCACACCATATCAAGTTCCTGGAGTGAAGTTCCAGCAGCACTTTGCTGCTCAGGGTCCTGCTGGTCCCAAGCCCCGTGGGAGCTGCTGAGCAAACAGCCACAAAGGTTGTCCTGCCCCAAAGAGTCACTGCACACCAAATGCAGAAGGGTTTTCTCCATCTCAGCTACCATCCATTTATCACACAGGCACAGCAAGTGATAGCAGAGGGGATTCTTTTAGAGGAGGTGACCCACTCTTACAAACTGCTGTTTGGGGTCTGAGCTCTATTTCGCCTTCACAGACGCTGCAAGAGAAGCCCACACTCGCAGAGGGAAGCTACAACAAGAATTCATGTGACTGCGAGGACTCGATGATCTCTTTGGGTTCCTTCCAACCCCTAACATCCTATGAACTCTAATGCCGATGTGTGTCACAAGCCAGAACTGTGCAGATGCTTGTCAAGCTGAGAAAACACCAGCAGCTACCAGAGATCAAAACTGCCCCTCAAGAATGGCCCTCTGAAAGTGCCGCGACCCGGTTTTACAGGAACACATGCAAATGGTGCTTCTTTGGTTCTTACAGGGGAGTGGGTTTATTATGTGTAATTAGAACTAATCTAATGGCTTCGTAGGGCACATGCAGTGGGTACTTTTAATGTGACTGGCAAGGAGAAGGCTCCATGGAAGAAAGCATTTCAGCAACGAGGATGATGAAGGAAGTGGGACACCTCCCTGATGCGGAGAGGCTGAGGCAACGGGGTCTCTTCAGCTTGGAGGAGACTGAGGGGAGCCCTCATTAATGCCCATTAATATGTGAGGGGTGGGTGTCAGGAGGATTGAGCCAGGCTCTTCCCATCTAGTGATAGGACGAGGGGCAATGGGTGTCAGCTAGAACATAGGAGGTTCCACATCAATATGAGAAGGGACTTCTTCCCAGTGAGGGTGACAGAGCACTGGAAGGGGCTGCCCAGGGAGGCTGTGGAGTCTCCTTCTCTGGAGATGTTTAAAACCCGCCTGGATGTGTTCCTGTGTGACTTGGTCTAGGAGATCCTGCTGTGGCAGGGGGATTGGACTAGATGATTTTTTGAGGTCCCTTCCAATCCCTAATGATTCTGTGATCCTGTGTGATTCTATGATTCTGGATATTAGTCAGGAAGCTCTGAAAAACCCTGTTTCCTCCTTTTGGAGAAGGCAGACTTTCCACAAGAGGCTCATTCCATGCCACAGCCTCTGCTTCCACAAATCAGGAACTACTCAGTTCTTAGGCTTCACCGTAAATCCTCATCTTCCAGCTGCTTTGCCTGTCCTCTAAACCTCCATCTACACGTCGCATGGCCGCGTGCTCAGAGCCAAGCGCAGCACCACTGCAGCTGCAGAACAGTCCTGCAATTCAAACTGCACCTACAGTTCCATCGATACCTGTCACCTCTTAACTGCCTGCATCAAAGGCTCCGTCTTTGGAACCATCTCTGGAACCGCCTCTAATTATCTACAACCATCAGTAAAAGAAGAAATTATCTTAGAAACCTCTGCTTTCTAAGATAATTATCTTCCCCCGTTTGCTAGCACATCCCCAGGGAATAGTTATCAGAATTATAACTCATGAGATGACACTGAGCAGAACCTGATTCCATCCTCCCAACACTCACCCTCACCCTTCGCATATTTATAAACATTAATGAGGCCACCCCTCAGTCTCCATTTCTCCAACACCCAGCTCCCTCGGCCTTTCCTCATCAGCGAGATGCTCCACTCCCTTCATCATCTCTGCAGCTCTGCACTGGACTCTCTCCAGCAGTTCTCTGTCCCTCTTGAACTGAGGGGCTGTTGCACTTCGAAAATTACCAGAATTTTCAGATGTGCAGAAGTCATGCTTTCATGAGGAACAAAAAGCTACTCTCAAGAGGAACCCTTCCCCAGTTACCTGTCCTGGGGCAGGTGACACTGTCCTGGAACCTTCCACGAAGGCCTTGTCCCGCGGGACCTGCCCCGGAAGGGCCTGTTCGCTCTCCTCGGGGGCTGCGGCCCTGCATCGAGCACGGCCCCCACCGCCCGTTCCTCCGAGAGGGCCGCGGCCTCCGAAGCCGCCGCGGCCGCGCGGTCCCGCCACCGCCGCACCGCGGCTCCGCCCCCGGCCCGGCCTGGGCCAGCCGCCGGCCCGCACCTGACGCGATCCTGGCCACGGAGCCGAGAAGCAAGACTGGTGCAGATTTATCATCACAGAATAAGAAGGACACAGGGCTCCTGGAAGGTGTCCAAAGGAGAGCACCTCAGACGATCAGAGAGCTGGAGCACCTCCCCTTTGCAGACAGGCTGAGCGAGCTGGGGGTGTTCGGCCTGGAGAAGAGAAGGCTCTGACATAACCCAGCAGAACCAGGCCAACACAATTCTATCGACTCACAGAAATAAACCTGAAGATCTTTTCCAACCCAAACCATTCTGTAAGTAACAGAAGCCAAAGTGCTTCACCTGGGAGAGGTAACTGACTCCCAGGGGACGGAGGCACAGACCACACAGGAGCCCTCTAGCTCCAAACACGGCTGGCAAAGGCCATGCAAACCCCTTGCAGTAAGAGTCAAAAGACACGGCAGACCAACAACGAGCCACCTTGCGCTGCCTCTTTTCTTGCCCTGCCTCTTTTCTTGCCCTCTGTTTGCAGGAGGCTGTGAACAAAGGCATAATAAAACACCACGTGCAAAGGCTTAGACGTTCACGTTTAGTTCCACAGAAGAGAGAGACGCAACGAGAACAAACTCAAAAATGTTTTATTTCCACAGTCAGGAACAAACTGCTCCTGTTCAGCTAATAAAACACTGGAACAAGTGGTTTCAAACTAACAACTGCTAACTCTTCAACGGTAGCCTTTCAAACGGGAACCTTTTTGCTTCAAACTGGTTCCGCTGTCCAGCTGTTAGTTAATTCATCCACAGCTGAAAACAGTTGTCCTGCCCTGGTGATGGTGGTGGCCGCAGAAGATGCGGTTTCATGTCCAGACACCTTCTGTCCAAACAGAGCACAAATACATCGCCAGGTACAGCTTTTTGTCTCTCAGTCAGTGACCTCCTCCAGATGACTGCCCTCATCTCTCACCTATTCCAGTTAGTGCTTTACACTGTCTGTGCCAGTGCTTGGATCCAGACTGTTCCTACACCTTGGCTCCTGTGCTACAGCCCAAACCCTACTTCTTCACCATCAGCACTGACCACACCAAGGGTGGGGTGGACACCTGCCTCCACACTTTGTGGCTCTCCCACAAAACGGTCTGTGGGTCCAGGAATCAACCATTTTCCTGCCCCAGCTACTCAGCTGCAAACAAGGATGCCCTGGAAGAATCATGGCATCCAGCTGTCTGCAAAGACAGTGTCCTGCGATCTTCCAAGCAATGCCTAGTCCCCAGAGTCACCAAGGCAGGAGAAGTGCCTTTCATTAACACCTTCCAGAGCTGCTTGTGTTGGCACATTTAATGTCTTCAGATGAAACACTCGAATGTGACGTGTGTTTCTATTACTGGTGGAGACCTATGCATGACAGAGCAGAGTGCTCTGACAACTCCAGGGGAAGACTTCTGAACTTTCATTAAGACTCATGACAAGAACTGTGATTTCCTGAAACTTCAAACTGAGAAGCTGAACATATTCACACGGAATGCTCCTTAAACCAACTCTTACATTTCCTGCAGGACTAAAACACAAAATGAAGTTCTATCACTCCGCTCACATCTGGCACCCTGATAATCTCTGTCTCCAGATGTGTTTGCACACAAGCCAGCACTGTTGAAATGTTTACCTGGCCTTGAATGATGGCACTGAATCTGTGATTAATGCTCCTCCAGCCACAACGCTAATTCTGGTATCTCTAGGAATTCTGTTAAGGAGAGGAGTAATCAGAAATCACCAGGAAAATAAACCCATCCTTCCAACTGCCCTGTGCAGCCCGAGAGCACGGGCACGTCTGGATGCCTTATGGGCAAACTCCGACTCCCCTCCACCAGCTGCCCACAGCCGACACCCCGGCAGCGGCGATGCTGTCCTGCCATCGCTGTCCCTGTGTGCTCCTCTGCGCGGCTCTTGCACACCGAGAGCTCCCAAAGCCCCGCTCATAGCCCCCAGGACCTGCCACAGGCCCCGCGCGCGGCTACCGGACACTCGCTCCCCGCTCAGAGGCCCTCGCCTACCCGTTCCCCCCCGGCCCGCTCTTCCGACGGCCACCGCCGGCCTCGCCGCCCAGCGCTCGTCCAGCCCCGCCGCCTCGGCCCAGAGGCTGCCCCGACTCCGCTCTCAGCCAGCGCCGCCGCACACCCCGGGGGTACCTCGCAGCTGGTGCACACCGGGTCCACGGCGCCCATCGCCATCGCCGGAACGCTCGCCCCAGTGGCGCAGCGGGCGGCGGCAGCGGCGCCGAGGGGCAGAGCCGAAGGGCGGGTCCGGGCTCGCAGCACTCGCCAGCAGTTTGAGCGCAGCGAGCGAGCTCAAGGCCGAGAGAGCCATAACCAGAAGCGCAGCCATGGTCGCCGCCCCTAACGGTCGCCGCCGCTGGGTCAGAGCGTTGCCAGGACGCGCGACGTTGCTAGGCGACATTCTGCGAGCACGTCCAGGGATGCTGAGCCCACCACTGCCCTGGGCTGCCTGTTGCATTGCGCGAGCACGCTCACAAAATAACCCAATCCGAGTCATTCTGGTTGGAAGAGGCCTTTAAGATCACCCAGTCTAAGCCCTGCCACACTTCCACCCTAGGGTGGGGGTCCCTGGCAAGCCACTGCTCACACATCCTGTCCTTCCTCATGCGTCAAAGGCTTTCAGTGTTACTGTTCAGAATTATTAGTCCCTTGAAAAGAGAGCTAGGGAAAGGGGCTTCACAATGCCAAGCGGCTGCTGCAAAGGAATCAATCAAGAAAGCCTGTACAACCCAAAAGGTGTCCTCTTCAGTCCCAGAACCACTTCTGTTGGAAAAGACCTTGGAGATCATCGCATCCAACCATTAGCATCACAGTGCCAAACCCACTGCTAAACCACAGCCCTAAGCTCCGTATCAACACAATTCTCAACACAACCCAGGATGACCATTCAATCCCCTCCCTGGACAAGTGCTCCAGTGCCTCATGTCCTCCTCAACAAGACTTCCCTCATGTCAAACGTCAGCATCGCCTGGTGCAACATGAGGCCGTTTGTTTCTTGTCCTAATCCCTTGTTCCTCGTAAGAAGCAATTGACACCCCCCCTCTCTATAACCTCCCTTCACACAGTTGTAGAAAGCAATAAGGTCTCCCCCTCAGCCTTCTTTTATTCAGACTAAACAGCCCCAGCTCCCCCTCGTGAGATGTGTTCTCCAGACCCTTCACAAGCCCTGTTGCCCTTCTTTGGGCCCACTGCAGCACCTCACTGTCTTCTTTGTATTGTGCCACTCAAAACTGAACACAACACTCCAGGTGTGGCCTCCCCGGCACCGAGTACAGGTGGACAATCCCTTCTGTACTCCTGCTGGCCACACAATTTCTGATACAAGCTATTTGCCTTCTTGGCTACCTGGGCACACTGCTGACTCAGATTTGGCTGGTTATCAGTCGGTATTCGCAGGTGTCTCTCTGCTGAGCAGCTTTCCAGTCACACTCCCCCAAGCTTGTGATGTTGCATGGGGTTGCTGTGTCCCACTTGTCTTTACAGTGTGTGAGAATTAAGGCTCAAGGATAGCAGGGACACGTATGTCTCACGTCTCAGGAGAAGGGAAAGGCAAGGAGGAACACCGAGTATTCACATCCTACTGAAGCAAGATCCAAGATGCAGGAAGCAAGATCCGAGTTGCAGGAACCCCTGCTGAGCCCCTGCACGCACTTGCTATTTCCTGAGTGCACTGAGCTCTCAGGACAGTTACGAGGTAGCACTGCCTTTGCAAACTGGAAATTATATCACTTACATAAATTTGGGAGGATCTTCATAAATAAATCTGACTGAAAACCAAGTCCACCAGCAACGCACAAGGTACAGTCAGTCAAACAGGAACGTTTAGAGTGAAACAGGTCTGGAAAAATCAGCATGTTGGGAGAGAGATGACAAAATCAGGACGGGGTGTCAACAAGCAAGCATGGAAGGATTGATTCCTTCCTACAGATGTCCTTGGTTCCATTCTCCAGAAGCTGGAAGAAATGCACAGTATTGACACGAATAGCTGGAGAAGCTGAACTTCTCTGCTAGAAGAAACTTCCTGTCCCGTTGGCTAGAAATTTTTACAGGGCTACTTGCTTGTAAACCAGAGATCAATAACCGTGTGCAACTTGAAAAGACTTCGCTAAAGTGTCTTTAATGTCTTGGTTCATGCCATTTTAAAAAGTCATTTTCTAGAAGAAAACCCAACACATTTGTTGTATGAACTTTGCTTTCCTGTTCTTACTCCCACCTTGAGTAATGCTTTGGAATCCACAGTATGTACAGTCTGATGCCTGGCAAGATTGAAAAGGAAAACCAAGTATCCAACTTGCTAATTAGTTCACAAGTGCTAGGGACATCCCCCACCACAGGCAAGAAAAGTACCCCAAAGGACTAGAAAGTCCTTCTGTGAAAGCTCCCCAAAACACAAGAGATGTCCTTGCCAAAGCGGTCTGCTATTCTCAGGGATGTGGCCTGTCTAACTGATACGCAGTTGGGCAAAGGATGGGAGAAAGTCCCTGGAGGAGGGCAGCTCTCATGATCCAGAGCGCTGCAGAGCCTGTCCCCAGGGGAATTCCCAGTTGACTGCTGCTCTTGGCTCTTCCTGAGGCAAACCCCTCCCTGCGCCCTCGTACAATTTTTGCAGGTAGGTATGAGAGATTTTGTTCCTTCTGTTTCTTACAAGCCAAGCTGCCTTTACTCACCTTCATTAAGTGAAGACTTTCTGCATCTGAGCTCATTTCACCAAAAGGCCCATCTTCCTCAAAAGCTTTGAGGAAAATAACTAAATAACTGGATGGGGTCTCTTTTTGACAAGGCCACACACACACAGAGTCCTTTGAAAGGAAGATGCAATACAACCCCTGCTAGGTAGGTGAACTCTCAAACCACATCCCTACCTCTTGAAACAGGAAAACTGTCATGACAAAATCCATGTTACACAGTATGCTGTATATACAACTCGAAAGACTGCATCTCAGTGTCTCCTATTATTCAGTTGAACAAGATTCAGTAAAACATGGAAGCAAAGCACCAACAGCCATCTTTCCCCCGAGTCCTTGAAGGATGTCTCAGCATCTCCTGCAGGGCTTCAGGTCTCTAAAGTTTCTTCGTTTGCCCCACAGGTGTCTACAACACAGATTAAGCAACTGGTCACTGGGAAAGCACGTACTTTGGAGTTGGCTATCCACTTGTCTGTTTCGGTGTTGTATTCCAGAATGTGCCCTAATCGACCGACACCCTGAAAACCAGCCAAGACATAGACTATAGGTCCCACAGAAGCACACTTCACTGTGACACCTTTCCACGGCATTGGAGATACCATCTTCCATTCATTCATCTTGATGTCGTAATATTCTACATTATCAAGGCCACCTAGAAAGCAGAAAGACAGATGACTGCCTATTCCATTATGCCACACAGACTCAGCTACAGCATGCATGGGCTTCACCAAACTACATCTGTATTTTCAAGGCTTCGTTTAAAAGCCCAGGTCACGCAGTATGATGTTAAGAGGTAATGGGCTATGGTATGTGTGGGTGCATGTCTGAATTTGACAGTATTGGCATTAGGAAAACACAACGAAAAATGAGGTTCCACATCAATATGAGAAGGAACTTCTTCCCAGGGAGGGTGACAGAGCACTGGAACAGGCTGCCCAGGGGGGTTGTGGAGTTTCCTTCACTGGAGATGTTTAAAACCCGCCTGGATGTGTTCCTGTGCCACTTGGGCTGGGTGATCCTGCTGTGGCAGGTGGGTTGGACTAGATGATCCTTCGAGGTCCCTTCCAATCCCTAGGGTTCTGTGATGGTAAAGCAGGCAGGCAGTGATGTGGCAACAGGACTTGTTTTATGGAACTGCCCCAAGTTGTTCAGCTGAATAAAGCAGGAGGACTTATTTGGAAAAGAACTAAACACCATCAAAACCCCATGCCCTTACAAAACCTTGTGGGACCAGCTAGAGAATGAACAAGAACTGAAGTACCTAAGCCATTTTGTCCACCCACAGCAAATATTTTGTCCTTTACAAACACCAGCCCATGGTTCTTCCTGGCTTCAATCATTGGACACAGCTCAGTCCACCTGGGGAAAAAGAAAAAACAACCACTGACTGTTAGGTTTTGAGGTAAAACTACCAATGACTGATTTATTATGGCTTAGCTCAGGGCAACTCCTTCCCACACACAGTTTTTCCTACTCGTTGATACTTGAGTTATTTAGAGAGCGAGCGAAGCCGTACATGACCCAAAGGAGTCAGAATCAATACAGTACTCACGTTTCAGTGGCCGGGTCATACACTTCACAGGAACTTAGGACTCTCCCAGAAACGTTGTTTCCCAAACTCCCTCCACATACATAGATGAGACCGTTTGCCTCTACCATTCCATGGCTGCATCGCTGCGTCAGCATACTGGGCTTGGTGTGCCAGCTTTCTGTTCGCGTGTCATAGCATTCAAATAAATACAGTGCAGAATTTCCTTCAAAAAATAGAAACCCACCAAAAGTGGCATTAATTTGTATGGCCAGCTTTCAAGAGAAGAGTCTAACAGTAATTATCAAACTGATGTTCTACTTGTTAGTTGGACAGGGAAAGCTGCTTTTCTTCCTCCACAAGGAAAACTAACCCACTGGAAGCTTCTCCTACTTTTTCAGGAAGTAGGTACTTTTAATCCTTTTGACTCTTTTGTTCCAAAATGCACAGAAGTATGCCATAACACACTCCTGAATCATTAGCAACCAGCAGACAGCTACCCCTCTTTACTTTCTTCCTGGGGACTGTCAGATACCTCTCTTCTGCAAATGCAAGGTCTGTTCTCTCCTCCCTCAAAGGCCAGTAAAACTATTACACAAATCTAAAGCCATTTTCCTAATGAAGATAGGTGGGAGCTCAAAGGCTTGTGCTCAGGTAAGCAGCTGCACCATAGCTGAAGCACAAGAGATTAGATACAACTTAATCAGAAAAGCACCAGGGTCCTTCTCCCTTTCATTTCAATAGATATATTCACCTAGAACAGGTAAAAGGTGCCATTTTTGGTGCTTCTCCCTTGGCTTTCTAAAAAAGGCATTGCACTGGCAACGCTCACTGCCAGCTGGGATGTGAACCCTCAAGAGAGTGCTGAGGTCTTAGATGCAAAACGTGCGCTCGTCTACCCCACCACGCAATTCTCAATAGCGTGAAGGACCGTGTCGAGCGGGACATTCGTTTCTCCCTGATGTAAACACACATCCTTATTGTTCTGAAGTTGTAGAAATTCTCATCCCTGGGCAATACAGCAGAAATGACCTTCATGTACTTTTTTAAAAAAGGTGAAACCTTCCATTTTCAGCATAATGTTAAATATTTTCCCTGCACCCAAATGCAGTGGAGGAGTTTAGTTTGTTTAGCTTCCAAACGGCTAGCTGCTGCAAACAAGAGAGTAATCCCAGCAATTTACAAAGGGGAAATGAGCCCTGTTTTCTGTCATGGACTGGCACCGTGATTTGTTTTCCAAACCCTTCGAGCAATGCAACAAGCATGCAACTTTGAGACTCCTCTACTCCAAATTTGAAAATACAAGACTCAAGACAGACAGGCTTTTCCAAACAAGCAGTGTTCAGTATATTCCAAAGAAGAAAAAGGTCAGGCAAAATAAAGTTTGCTATTCATTTTTAGCTTATTCCATCTCAAACATCATCTTGAATAATATTTATGGAACTGCACAGCGATGTGATGAGGGCTGATTTAAAACAAAACCCCAGCATTAACATTTCCACTATGGTTTTGTTATCTATGTACAGTGTATTTAGAAAAATCAAGTATACAGTGGAAGTTTGCATCATAGTCCCTGGCGTGGGAAACTAGGAAGACTGAGGAGATTCTGTTGTGCTCCAAGTTTCCCAACAGTCTCAGTTAAGCCTGTTGGAGGCATCTGTAAGGTGCTGTTTCACACTGACCACGTTGGGTGGCAGCGAGCAACTGTCTGATCTGCTGTTACAACAGACCTCTCCCCACAGATTTCAGATAACATCGCCTAAATGTCACAGCTTCCCGCTGCGTGATTTCTCAATGTTAAGCACTGATCAGGACCTTTTTCTCTGCTCATCTCCCTCTGCAGCAAGGCAGCACTCAGGAGAACCTACCAGATAATTTCACTTGGGTCTGTGGTTTGGGGTTTTTTGGGGGCAGGGTATGCCTGTTTTTTGCCCAGAACACATCATCTCTAAAAGCCCTACTGCTTCATGGATACAGCACACCTACACCCCACCTTTGTTTTGCTGACAGTGCATCACAGTTAGAAAAAACAAACTTCAAAAACCTAGCTGAACTCACCCACTAGGGACAAAAACCCCCACAATAACAAGGAACGGTGTCAAACCGCTGTTATCCTGACCATACACTGCAGAGAATTTGGAGCCATACAAATGTTCTGTGGATTCAGAGAAGCAAGCTAGACTCCCAAAACTTGTTGGCTTGTCCTTAGTTATGCTCTGGGTATCATAAACATTAGTCACTTCCATCAGTGAAACCATTTTAAAAACACAGAAGAACTAGACTGATGGATTTTGGGGACGATAAAGCCCTAAGTACGGGAAAACAAACCCATCAGGCTAAACATGGCAACGTGCAGTTTCTTTCCAACAGAGTCATGCAAAACCCAGCAAAATGCCCAGGTATCTATGTCTGTGCGGTTTTCTGTTTCGTTTTGTTTGTTTTAAAGATTTGTAGTGTCTTACCCACTTCTGAACCACCAGATGTATAAATTTTGCCCTCAGCAGCACAGGCTGCAAGGCTATCTCGAGGTGTTGGAGGTCCTAGCTTGGAATACCAGCTATCCTTCACCACATTGTAGCAGTCCATTCGCTTTATAGGGAAGAGCTGGGAACCACCCAAAATATAAACTACGTTGTCCCAGAAGACACAAGCTGCATCCCTGCGCTTTTCAAAGGGACATCGGATGTCTGTCCAGCTGTAATCCTGCATTACAAAGAACAGGTAATGTCTAATAGATTAGAACACTTACCTGCACAGCGAGTGATTTTCAAACAGAGCTTTTCACAGAGATTTAGACATGGTCAGTTTTAAAGTTCCTTTTCAAAACAAACATGAATACTGTTTATTGAAGAACACTTCTCAGGCATACTCTTGAAAAAGTCTCTTAAGACACAAACATAGTTAACAGCAGTGAACATTACGGATCGCTATCTCCTCACGCCCTCTGTGCACCCAGTACAGCTTTCCTGAAAAACAGATTTAGTCTTGGCTCCCCCCCCACCAAACAGAAGTGACTTCCTGCTGCTATCATGTCAGAAACAATGCATGTGATCAATAAAGCAGGACTGCATTTTCTTTTATAGGAATGGAAGAAGACATCTTACATATAGAAACAGATTATTTCTAAAAAGAATTTTAAAAAAATACAGAATGCAACAAACAAAGGCAATGGAAAAAGGAAGGCAGTTTCCAAATTGACAAGCAACTCAGTTAGAAAGCTCTGGTACATACTTTATTACCATAACAACTAGAAGTTTATTTACAGAATTTACAAAACACAAGTGATCTATAGCTATCCACAGTTGATAGCAGGAGAAATAGGGTAATGCTCAATCACAAATACTAGCAGTCAGGTTGCCTGGAAACTGATTTTGCACTGACTGGCAAAATCAGCCAGTATCAGACGGAGGCAGCAACGCCCAAAGCCTTAAGAACACCAAACTCAGCAACTGATGGCAGACCAGGATAGCGAACAGCAAAAGAAAGACTTCTTGAGTAACAGCATCTCACATATTCATTCCATGAGTGTAGCTTATCTCCTAAACTGAACAGGAAAGTCTGGGACCTTAACTGTTCTCTGTGCCACCTCTGGATAGCCTAGCTCAACCTGCTGGATGACCTTCATCGTAATGGTTCACACAACACGTTACATCATTACATTTTCTTAGCGAGGACATACTTCAAAACACCTTGGTCAATGAGGAGGAACAGCGACTCCTACATGGGGGTTCAAAGAAAGAGGCAGAGCATGTTATAGTCCAAAATATCTTACAATCTTTTCTTGTAGCATCCCCCATATCAAGAAGAGCTGGCAGGTGCATGTGGCCCTTTATGGTGAGAAACAGGTCCTGGGGCACCCTAGAAAGGAAAGCCATACTACAGCATGGCAAAATAAATAGCTGCATAAATCTTAAGAAAATGTCTTAGTGCATTGTGCAAGTTCAGTATATTTGTTCACTCAAAGTCTTACCAAAAAATGCTGTTGTTTTCCTTCACAGTTATAAAGGGCTGTGATCTGACCAAATTCTATGGCTTCAGTTCATATCTACCATTCTGTCCACACCTTTATCAAATGAGAAAAGCCATAACCTGAGCATACTCAGCCGTCTCCCCCTCTTTCAGCAGGAGGCAATTTAGGTCATTCTCTTGTAAAGCTCTTCAGTGCTGGTCTGCACCACACAGAACTGATTCCAATTTACGCATATTACACATTTAAGAATTGTGCAGAAGAGCTGCTTTATGCCACAGTCGAGATCCACAGAGTCCTGGGCAGGAAAAAGCCTCATTTTTGGGGGTGCTCAGTAGGGAAAGAAAAACCAACATGGGTATAGCACAGAATCACAGAACATCAGGGATTGGAAGGCACCTCAAAAGATCATCTAGGCCATCCCCCTGCCACAGCAGGGCCACCTAGACCAAGCCACACAGGAACACATCCAGGCAGATTTTAAAAGTCTCCAGAGGGGCAGACTCCACAACCCCCCTGGGCAGCCCCTTCAGGTGCCCTTTCCTCAATATGGTGACACTTTTCCCAATGACCTTTGTTTTCAACTACTTGTGATGCCAGACATCAGATGCAGCAACTTTCCCTTTGTAATGAACAAGTTTGAAAGGGTTTTTTTCCCCTCTTTCAGGAGTTGGCTAAATCACTTATTAAAACTATCTGAACTTCAAGCAGCCACGAGGCCCTGTGACAAGAACAGCACATGTCATTATTGGCCACGGGGAAAAGTGCCTCCTTTTGCTTTTAAGGCTTTCCCCTCATTTATGGTTTACACCTTCTCTTCCACGTTTGTCAGGAAAAACAGCAGCGACATCGATTATGCACAACCTCCCCACTAACAGCTTACGAGCTGCAGCTCTGGCTCCTCATAAAGAGATTCCCTTAATCATCAAGAAGTAGTGATGCCAGGCATCTGTGGTTTTTTACTTGCCATTGCTGGATTTTGTGCTGTGCTAAAACTTCCAGATGTTTCTGGTCATCAGAGACACCAAGTTCAAAACAAAAGCATACTGCTGCCTGAAAATCCTGAACTTACACAGACATTTCTATTATAACAGAGGGTCTTTTCCTCCAAGTAGGTGGAGGGAAGGCAAAAAGGTTCTTTAAAATATTCTGTGGAGATGTCAAGAAAATGCCCCAAAGCCATTAATAAGACATTTAAGATTTCCAGCAGCATTCTGAAAAAACACATCTTTACTCAAAGCAGGGTCAAATTGCTGCACAAGTTTTAAGCCCACCTGCTTCTGTCCTGTTACATGGTTTTCTCTCCTGATCAAGTACACACATCAATAGAAGGAAGAGTTACAGTGCAACAAAGACAACAGGGACTTGAAGTCATACTGCTAACAGTCTCAACAAACACCACAGAGCATACAACCATTCTTCTGCAGAGAACCCTTTCTGACAAGGAACTGAAGAGCAACACTAGAGACTCGTTTTGCATGCAAAGCAATCAGTGAAAATCAAGATCTTCTGCACTAGTTTTAGTGTTAGAGTTCTTGAAATCCATATCACAACAGAGAAAGTGCTTGCAGAAGACAGATAACCTTTGTTTTGAACGGTTTCTTTAGCTGACACATCAGAGGTCAATGTATTGAAATAATTAAAATCTAAAGCAGTTGCTATTCAGTGGTCACTGTTCAATCAATGCAATAGACAAAGCTGACACTCTTTCCCAAGGTCACAACCTTGCAGAAGAACACACACAGCCAGAACTCTGTGCTCTGTGACACTCCCATCATCTTTGGTGCCTTACATCACTTATTTTGCATGCACATGATGCTAATCCAACAAGGGTTCTGGATCCTTGGGTCTGCTGCATTTAAGAAGCTACTAACACAGTTAAAGGTCAAACAGAGATACTTAAGCAAAGCATCCAGAAAATGACCTTTAAATACTTAAGAGTAGGAAACAAAGTAAAAGCTACTCATCAAGACAAACTAGCTAACCATTCAAGAAAGCTTGTAAGTACTAGGAAAACATTCATGGAAGACATGCTCGTTAGAATCAAGATCTCTGGTTACCTGCATTTTAGCTTCTCCTTCCCCACTTCCCCCCCCACTAATCCACATGCAAACCCATAAATCGTCATCAAGAGGCAGTTCTGCAACATTTCTACCCAACTTAATTATTTTTTGGTGTCATCCCTGGAGAACAGCTATTTTATCCTATGCTTTATGCAGATCTGTTTTCTGTATCTACCCATCTATGAATCCATAGACCTTCCACACAGCAAGTTTCTTTACAATCTTATGGTCCAAGTCTGACTGAAGATCACCTAGCTACACATCTAATTTTCTTTTTAATTGTAATTCTTTGCCTGTCACTCTGTGTGCAACGAGATTCTTATTTTTCAAAGAAGATTAAGTTTTCAGAAACTACAAAGTGACAGCTGAGGAGGGGGGTGTATTAGTTTATGAAAAGTGATGAACCGAAACTCCTCATCTTTTGAGTTCTGACCACCACTGATACTAGGCACTTAAGGAATTCAACCTGGTAAGCTGGCAGAGACCACATGTGTGCTGTGCTGATAATATGCCCATTAATAACTGGGACAGTAAGCCTCAAAACTGGTTTCTCACCTGCCTACAAATCAGCTTGTTCCAACAGAAGTAACTGGAGACTACAAGAAACAACCTTTGATCTGATTTCCTTCCAATAAAAAAAGAGAGTCAGAGCATATTGGGTGAATTACAACTTGTTAAAACACCAAAACCAAGTAACTGATGGAAAGACTTCTCCAACTCAGACCTTGGAAAGCAAAAGAATTCTATCTGCTCTGTTGCCCTCCTCACCACCAGCTGCAGAGCTGTGTTTTTGGATGTGTACAAGGGAAAAGGGGCAGTCGTGACTTTGGAGTTCCCTATAAAAATACACACTAAATGTCTCTCAAACTAAGTCAGCAAAGCTGGTAGGGTTTTTTCCAGACTTGAGTAGTGCTCAAAAAAGGTAGCTTTGATTTTATCTTACATAAAGGGAATGTGAACGATGAATTCAACCCACATCCCAAGGGCTCTTCATTCTGGAACTGGATTTGACAGGGCTCACACTGGCTGAAGTTCACACAGATAACACACATAGCTGTTTGAAATTGCAACAAGCATTTAATGTGCTGTATGAGAATCACAATCACAGAACGTCAGGGATTGGAAGGGACCTTCAAAGATCATCTAGTCCAATCCCCCTGCCAGAGCACAGCCAGAATGACTGAAACATTACACGTATGTGATCTTGTAACTTAGAGAGCCCTTATATTCACGTAGCAACTTTTCTTCTGGATTAAAGCCCATGCTTGCCAGATAAAACAGTGCATGGATAACCCTTCTGCATGCAGCTGATGTTTCTAGATCACCTAGGCTGCACAGCCAAAACACGCACCGTTCCTGTGGCTTAACTTCATTCAGGAAACGTGGGAACAAATTTCAGGCAAGGCTTGCTTGCTGTAAATTGACCATCTCCAAGTCTTTTTTCTTGTAGAAACTTTTTCTTGTAGAAACTGTTCCACTTAGAGTACTTTGCTCACAATTCTCCCCCATATATACTCTTAAGAACTAATAAAACTGTAAACCATTGGGATGTAGAAGTGGTTACGTAGTTATAACAAATGCACTGAAAAAACCACCTTGCACACTAACATTGGTATTTACACTAACATACGAGGCAATAAGGGAACTTGTGCTAAGAAGAAATTGCTCTGAGCTCTTCTCTGAACACTTACAAGCATGCACATGCGTACAAGCTTTCGGATATTCCTAACCGAATGCTCGATGACCTTTCATTTAGTTCCAGCTGTGGGATGCACATACCAATCCTCAACTCTGATGGATTTATCAAAACAAAAAATCTGTGTTTAATACTGCTAATAAGCAAACACATAACCACTCTATTAAAAATTAAATATTACATCTAGGGACACAGACTTGAAGAGACTTAATTAAATATACTCTTCCCACTTTATACCCAAGAGGCAGAGAGTACATCCTTCCTAATACCGTTTTGTAGATCAGTATGTCTTAGTTAATATAAATCAGCAAATAAAACACCAAAGATTACAAACAGTGAATCTTAATGCATTCCGAGGTAACGATTACCTTTGGATTAAAGTATCGGCAGGACTGGGGCTGCGAGCCTCCAAACAAAGCAATGCGATAATCGTGCTTCTTCCTTCTTGGCCGCGTACCTTCCACTAACTCTTCTCTGTCTTCTGGGGAAAGCAGATGGTATCGCATGCCACCTGGAAGGAAGACAACACCACCTTGAGAATGCAGCTGTTTGTAGGTGTGACAGTCAGTACATATTAAGAGACAGAATGCCACCTGGAAGGAAGACAACAACGGTTTGCAAATGAAGTATTTGTAGATCTGGAAAGGAATGCTTCAGAGACAAGGAAGTGGGGAGAGGGATGAGATGGCAAAGAGGGGAATCAACTTCCTACATTACACCTATACAGGTTTGATTTAAAAGGGAAGTATGCACAGCAGGATGAGAGCATACACCCAGATTTACACCCCACTTTAGATTGCCTGCTCCACTTGAAAACAGGAAAAGGATACAGACTGCTGTTGCATAGCTGCATACCAACTGATCCATCAGCTTATTTAGCCTGTATGAACAAGTAACTAGGTTTCACAGAATCAAGGAGTGTTAAGGGATTGGATGGGACCTCAAAAGATCATCTAGTCCAATCCACCTGCAACAGCAGGATCCCATGGATCCAGTCACACAGGAACACATCCAGGTGGGTTTGAAACGTCTCCAGAGAAGGAGACTCCACAACCCCCCATGGCAGCCCCTTCCAGTGCCCCATCACCCTCAACATGAGGAAGTTCCTTCTCAATTGATGTGGAACCTCCTATGTTTGTTGCATTGAAATAAAAGAAGCAAACCCAAAGAAGCAAACCAAAAAGAATGGCAAAACAGAGCCTAAAGGCATCAACCACAGCTGCCTCCTCATGCCCCAAGCTGCCTCCTCATGCCCCAAACTCTGATTAACAAGCTAGGCATCTCTAGAACATTACACCTCATGAAAACCCCTCACTTTTGTCCTTAGTGTCACAGTACAAAACACTAATTGGCGTAAGAAAATAAGCATTTTCCTAAGATACCTCAAAGAATGCAAAAATATCAGTGACAATAACAAACCACTGAAACCAGAAAACCTTCCTTCTGAGGCAATTAATCCAACTCTGTCACACCAGTATGTCAAAATGTCAATGGTCAGCCAATACTTACTGGTGTATAGGTTAATTTGACTCTTGCTCACTGAGACTGAAAGAAAACAGTCATGTACTGTCTTTCAGATCTATACTAAAACCAAGCCAATTAGTTAGCTACTACCAAAGTTAAACTTCTTTCCAGAATACTCATCGACACGTAGGCTTTTCTTACATAAAGAACATTTCACAAATGGCACCTCAACACAACAAGGAAGCTTGTTCCCTCTTTCGTCTTCACCTTGAGAATGCAACTGTTTGCAGGTTCAACAGTCAGTATATATTAGATTGTCAAGCATAGGTTGAGCTGATTCTTTCCAATTTGCTTCTGGACATTTACAATACTCAAAATTTTGATCAAAAATTTCTCATTACTTCACATAGGAACATGAGCAATATTGAAGTTTCTAGCCTGTCCCAAAGGCACTTTAACTACCCTGACAACTCTTTAAACTCTCCACTACATTACTTGTCATGGAGTTCATGGCATTTGCCAGGAGAAATGAAAATCACACAGTTACAGAAGCCAGGTTTTATTTACATTACATTGGCTAATCCAACTTGAGCCAAAGACAATCACCTAGAGGGAACAGAGTCAGGTGAATTTGATGCAAAAATGTTGTCAGAGCATTTTAAAGCACACAGTTTTTAAGAATTCCACAGCATTTTGTTAATTAGACAGAAAGTCTCAGCTAGAGGTCAACTTACTGATCACCATTTTAAGGCATTCTGGGTTATCCTGAATAAGTGGTTCAGCCTGAACTGTTTTACTTAGGAAGTTCTTTGATATAAGAGGAAATCGGACTTTAGCAAGAATATCAACCATGTATGGCTGGCGATTTGGCTCGTCATACTTCAGCCATCTGACTGCTGCGTCATAAACCTTAAACAAGAGAGAGGAGAAAAGGATAAGGTACATCACCACAGATTAACACAGTTTTGTTTGTGATCCAAATACACTGCTACTGACAACAACACAAGGTCTTAGGGAACCCTTTCATTTCGAGTTCTTGGTTTCACACTACCGTAAGTTTACCATTCAGAGACCCTCTTCTCTACCTCCTCTTTGCTGAAAGAATTACATGCNTTTCATTTCGAGTTCTTGGTTTCACACTACCGTAAGTTTACCATTCAGAGACCCTCTACCTCCTCTTTGCTGAAAGAATTACATGTTTTCTTTGGAGGCAGGGAGGACAGAACAGGGAGGGTAACTGAGAAACCTTGTGATTTATTCTGTTCTAACCCAGAAGACAAACAAAAATCCAGTTATTACCTAGATAGCAAAATATGCCCATGCTGCTCTCAGACACAGCAAGCTTTATCTACTATGCTGCCACTTCAGAGTCAGCACTGACTTCACTGCAGGTGACAGCACAGTCTGCAACTACTCCTGTAGCTGAAATGGGACACAGTGATCAGTGGTGAGCACTGATATGATGTGCAAAGCATTTAATAGCAGAATTACAGTTATTCACAAGGACTGCTGAACTACTTCAGCTACAATTCAGCTAAATAAGCTGGCAGCAAAGAAATGTCAACAAAGGCAGGCTCAATTCCATCAGCTAAGGTACTTCAGCAGAATGACCAGGTCAGGAATATTGTATTCTTTCACTTAAATAATTATTACCTAAATGCAGGGAAAATAAGACATCCAGTAAATAAAGATATCTTTCTTTTCTTTTTGCTAAAGGTAAATACACTTCACACCAATACAAAAGTTATAGTATAATGTCAACTTCCTAGCAATGCTCCTGAGATATAAGGTCCCTTCCAATCCCTAATGATTCTATGACTCTTGTAGGAAAATACTGGAAGTTTGGGGAGGAGGACTGTTAACATGCTCAAATGACTTGCAGCTGGGATGCAGAAAACCTTATTGTACTTACTGGTGTTTCAGTTACAGTGCTTTACAATGTGTGTGTGTTTAGGTAACAGATGGACCTTATCAAATGTGCCTGAGATTCCTGCCCTGCTGTGGGACAGCACAGGGGGCAACTATGTCTGCAAAAACCCCTGACATACAGGCAGCAAAAGCAGGAGGTTTGAAAACTTCTGCACTCACTGGAAAGGACTGAGGCTTTACAGTGTCAGTGGTCCCACCTGCATATCTCTGCCTGAGTGCTGCTTCAGCCACCTCCAGGTTCACAACTTAACAAGAATTAATTTACTCTCTGTATTTCCTCCCTGGCTTTGTGGTCCTTCTTGCGTCCTGCCTGTGCTGGCTCTCGCATTATCGCTGTCAGACTTCTGCAGCGACACTCATGCTGCACACTGCCTAAATTCCTAAGGATTTTATTTCTAAAGATGCTGTGCTGCCTACAAAAGACTTCCACCACTGCTGCTGAGTTAAAGCATGCCATCCTGCCTTACAAACAGAACTTCAATAAGGTAAACTCTAAAGTGTCACAACATTCAAGCTTTGAGAATGTTACCCTGGGACCTGCTCTTTTCCCAGTACATGGCAAGAAGAATGTTCTTTGTGCAGTAGGAAGAATAAGCTGGTGAACAAGCACTCAGGTCTGTGTCACAAGCTGAATCAAGCTTTCCAAATGGGACAGTTGTGAATGCAACTTCTATCACCAGTTACAACTATTGATGGAGTGAAAATCCAGGCTACTTTAGCTACCCAAACGTTTTTGTGCCCAGGCCATAAATAAAGACTTTCCATCAATCCATCACTGTCAATTCATCTAGCTATCAGTATTCATCTTGTTTCCAAGTGCCTCGGCTACCCAAACTTAACTTGTGTACACATACACATCCATCAGAAGCCACTTCTCTCTGAAACAGGCTGAGATCATACTGAGAGACATGTAGCTACCAAGGTGCAGCTCACCTACCACTCCACGGGAGCTTTCACTGATTGCACATGAACTCAAATCTAGGAGCAACTGCTATACTACATCAAACTTCATTCAGCTCATATTCTATGGAACTGGAAGCTCTACAGTTGTACCAATAAAGGAAATGGTTTTGCTTCCTCCCTTTATGACTTTCTTCCTAGTTTGCTGAAACAACACGTATAATAGCCACACTGGAAATATTCATTGGTGTTTGGATTTGACCGAGCTAGAATGCAACTTTTATTCTACAATTTATCAAGCACTACACATATCATAGACTGAAGAAACATCAAAAGTGAAATACTTTAAACCAGTTATTAATTAAAAAAACAAGTAAAGTTCAATGTCTTTAACTGGTGTGAAACAAGGATCTCACCTGGTCTTCCGCCCTTACAGTCAGCGTATCTTGGTTCAAGAGATGTGTCACACGCTTAACATCGAGCTGAAGAAACTCATCTGTCTTGTAAACTTCAGTGAAATGCTGATGGATAAAGTCATCTGCAGTGGCTTTCAGTTCTGGACAGTCTAAGCATTCTGCTAACACACTTATACCTGTTAAGAAAAATTAAGAAATAACCCTTCCAATCTTAAACTGCAATTACAGTTAATATTAAATAGAATATTACTGTCGTAACTCATCTGCAACTCAAGACAAACTCAGACAAGTGCAAGCTGCTGATCCCTAACCCCAGCAAATTAAGTGGAGAGTCACACATGCAGCACTTGCTGTATTAACTAGCTCTCCAGCACTGTTTTCTCACTGTTCCTTTCTTCATCCTAAAACAGGTACAGCTCAGACCAGGTTATCACAATAACAAAGTCCCAGCAGAACAGCTTGAGAAACTGGACCATTTTATGACCTCTCTTAGCCTGGTTATGCAGCAGCAGTCACCAAACAAGCCAAATTTTCTTGAAGAGTCGCAATTTGCTGAGACTTTTCTATACAGGTAGCACAGTCAGCTGCAGATAAACACAAAGAAGTCAAGTTGAGGCTGCTGCAAGGGCAGGAGATTGGCACAAGTGTATAAATAGCAACCACGAATGAGAAGCATCATCTCCAACCTTCCCATTAGAAACTAGTAAGCACAGAGCTTCTCAGCAGCTATTTATGCTCACCACGCTCTACTCTTACACCTCCTTCTACAGAGCAGATAGCCACTGGGGCAGGAGAGACTAACCCACCTCATGAGCTGCTCTAAGTAGTAAACCTTGAAAGATAAAACCCAAGCATATGACCTCTTGACAAGATTCCAAGGGATTCAAAACAAGCCATGATTTCTTTCAAGTGCACTTTTTCAATGAACCGTGAACTTGCCTACAGGTCTGCACAGAACACATTTCAACTTGGAAATGACTTCAAAAAATCTATTTAAGCTTTATTTTGCTTTTGCTATAAATGTGAGCAGAGTATGCAAGTGTTAAAGGTCACAATTAGTTATCTATTTAGGACAGACAGGCGGGAATATGCCTCAATGCAAGCGTAAGTGGCACTTCCCTTGAAGTCATGTCTTCCTTCCAGTGTCTGTGTAGGGGTTTAAGAATTCTGGTGGTGTTTGTCTTGCAAAGTGCAAGTCAGGATTTCCAGCTTCCTTTATGCGTCTCTGCAAATGGAGGTGGTTTGGGCTGGCAGAAGGTGCTTGGAGTTGCAGTTTTGGGTTTCCAGCTTCACCTTCTTCTCTTTGGACTCCGTCTCCACTTCTGGTCTGTGTTTCGAAGGGAGAGAACATGTCATCGAGTCCCAGACTCAGCAGCCATCTTGCTCTGGGAAGACGGTGAATAGAGAGACAAGTGGGGTACCTCAGGGATCAGCAAAAGGAAAAGCTTGTCTGAATTCCATGGTTTGCTGAAATAGAGATTTGTCCCCGTTTGTGGGACTGTAGCAACTGGCATTTTGGAAGTGAAGGACTGCGGTGGAAGCAGACAGCACAGAGAACTGGACTAAAAACGCCCATTTCCACAGAAGCAGGAACAGCTGGAAGTCTCTCTTCCCTTTTTCAGTGTTTGAACATTGAAGTTTTGGCTCAGTTATGTAAGAACATGAGATTACAGAGATAGCAGACCTGCTCACATAACAATGAGTTTCAGTCAAAATGAGGAGCAGCCAAAAGTGACCCAAACTTACCTTGTTCACAGTGTTCAGAAGACACAGTAATTCTGAGGAAACTAAAACTCTCTCTATTTCTGTCTTCAAGCACAGTACACTGAAAGCTCCATCTTACTAAAGAGCTGATGTTGTCTAACAAATGAGAAGCTCCAGGGCACTGCCAAGGTGGGATGAGACCCAGAACAGTCAGTGGACCTTGATGCTGGCAAGACAACTGCCAGATTGTTTTGTCTACAGCAAGGGACAACACTTCAGATTCAGAACCAAGTTATTTTTACACGCCTAGGTTTAGCCAACTATTACTGTCGTTGCAACAACACTTCCTTGTGAACAGCAAGGTCAAAAACTAGATAGTAAATTTAGGTCTGCATTTCTCTTACCAAGACAATTAGAAGCATCAACTTGTTCTTTCAGAAAGTCCACACACATTTTTTTCACAGGTTCAATTTGGTATTGGTTTGCTGCATCTAGTAAAGACTGGACATTATTGCTGTTAACTGAGATTCTGGAAGACAGAAGGTGTAAGATTAACATCACTACAATCACCTACTTTATGGTAGTAAAAAAAAAAAGCAACTTACCACCAGTAAATGGCACAATTATGTCCCTGCTATTTAGCACACACAGCCTGGAGACACAACCTCCCTCCAAGATCTTTCTAAATTGCTTTCATTTGCTCTACTGAGGAAAGGCTGTCCGAGCTTCTGAAGAGTAAGCATTCAACACAGATCCTCTGCAGTACCACAGTAATGAAGTGAACAGCACCATTTTCTGAAAGTCTCCACCTCCCAAACTGGCATCAGCAAAAACTATCTAAACTCATGGTCAGAACTGCTCTGGCTAAACAAGTTTCCCCTCAAAGAAAGGAGGAAGCCTTCCTAAGCAGAGCCACAAAGATAATGGAGTGGAGCATCTCCCTTATGAGGAAAGGCTGAGGGAGCTGGGTCTCTTCAGCTTCGAGGAGACTGAGGGGTGACCTCATCCACATTTATAAATAAGTGAAGGGTGAGTGCCAGGAGGATGGAGACAGGCTCCTCTCAGTGACATCCAATGATAGGACAAGGGGCAATAGGAACAAGGTGGAACACAGGAGGTTCAATCAAAACACAAGGGAAAACTTGCTTCACAGTGAGGGTGACAGAGCACTGGAACAGGCTGCCCAGAGGGGTTGTGGAGTCCCCTTGTCAGGAGATGTTCAAAACCACCCTGGACACATTCCTGTGTGACCAATCTCAGTGATCCTGCTCTGGCAGGGAGGTTAGACTAGAAGATCTTTGAGGGTCCTTTCCAACCCCTAACATACTGTGACTCTGAGAATCCCATTAAAAGATAAAAAAAGATTTTAAAAGGGGCAACACTCACACAGACAACTTTAGATAGTAGGGAAATGCTGATCACAGAATAATTACCCTCCCTGCCCTCCTGAGATCAAGCTGTAACTCCCTGAAATGGTTCTGCACAACAGCTATCATGCCCATAGTGACAAACCCTGCTGATCTCAACAAAGCCATGAATTTCAGTACAATGGCAAATATCATTTGACTCCAACACTGAAGTCAAAAGCTTAAAGTGCTTCAAATCGCTTTCTGGAGACACTTTCTTTAGTCACAGTATCACAGAACAGCAGGGATTGGAAGGGACCTAGAAAGAACATCTAGTCCAATTCCTTAGAGCGGGATCACCCAGAGCAGGATCACCTAGACCAAGTCTGTAGGACTTCTTACTGACTGCATAAAAAGGAAGAGGGAAGGACAGAAGGTCTAGTTGCATCAGAACCCAAATACAGTCAATAATTGTAATGGCAACAAAACTGATAAATCATAAAGACACTATTTTAGGATTATATAATTTACAATTAGCAGGCTTCCTAGAAAAAGTGTCAGCTTTAAATTACAAAAGTACCTTGCAGTATAAGCAAACTCCACAAGCTGTTCAATAATGTCAGGTTCTGCATCTTTTAGCTCCACTTCAAAGGACTTTGACTCAAGCATATTTGCTGCAAATAGATTAAAAAGCAAACTACATCACTAAACCAGTCTAGTCACTACGTTTGGCAAACACAGAAAACAAAGTGATTATACAAAGTGGGATCCTGCTAAAAACTGCACACAGTTGATTGCTGTTTTCCCATAACTACTAATGCAAATCAAGAAAGAAAGGAGGCAGTGGGACAAACAAGATAAATGCTGTGTGTGTGCATGCTTCCACCATGCAAATGATGGTAAACAGCATGAAATAGAAAAGGTCATAGATGCTGTTGACTGTGTTACCACAAACTGGAAGCACACACTGCACCATCAAAAACTATTTCCACACTCAAGCTAACAACAGTGACAGCTCCAGATTCCCCCCACCCAGGCACAACACTAAGTTTGCCCACATTCAGTTACCAGCTGACAATCAGAAAGAAGTGATTTTACTTCTACTTAACATCAGCATGTGTTTTCCAGCACAGTAATTTTATCACCCAGGAGTAAAACACACAGAAGTGCACTAGAAACTACACAACTGTACCTGTAAAGGCATCAGTGCAAGAATATTTAGACTTCTGAAAGCCCATTTTCTAGGTGCAAGTGTCTAATGGTGAGAAGCAACAGGGCAGACAAGTTCTGCCACAGGAGTAAAACCTCACAGTTTCCAGATTACAGGAGACAAACCCCATCTGATACCCAGAGTGGTATCAGAAGCAACACTTGGTTTGATCAAAGGAGAGTTAAAGGGGAAATGAGGGGAAGGGTGAAGAGAAATGAAGGGAAGACAGACACAAAATGAAGAGAACATCTATATTTACCTCTGAAATTCACCACTTTCATAAAATAAACAATTCCAACAGTATCACCATGAAAGCTCATAATCAATTAATTTTGAAGTAACTTACTAGTAAACATCAAGTTAAAAAAATGACTGGCTGAAGCAAGCACAACACGGTGAGCTGGAATCTTTCTTTCTTGAACCATAAGAATGACATCACACAGAGTTTTCTAAAGGAGAAGAAAAAGCAAGCAGACAAATAAGAACAGCAGAGATCAGCGTTTTTGAAAAATCTATCAAAAATACTTTAAAATCAGCTTATGGAAACTCATTAATCTTAATCCACACAACTCAAGAGTAATAAAAGACTTTCTGAATGTCACTGTTAAGTTCAATAATCAGACAATCATAGAATCATTAGGGATTGGAAGGAACCTCAAAAGATCATAGGATCATAGAATCATTAGGGATTGGAAGGGACCTAGAAAGATCATAGAATCACAGAATCATTAGGGATTGGAAGGGACCTCTAAAGATCATAGAATCATTAGGGATTGGAAGGGACCTCGAAAGATCATATAATCATAAGGGATTGGAAGGGACCTCGAAAGATCATCTAGTCCAACCTGGAGCACTTCTGTTTACCCATGAATCTGTACCTTAAAGATGGTTCCAAATAACAGACATTTTAATTGTAGGCAATACATTTTTTCCTGTTGCATTTACACCAGCCTCCAATAACGTAGGCTCTGCAGCACACAGCAAGGTTTGCACTTCAACTGCACTCTCTATCCATCAGTGGCTCTCTTCTCTACTCAGCTGCCAACACTAAAAACCTCTCATAGGAACTTCGAATCTGAAGACTGCCATCACATTGCCCAAGTGGAGTGGAAGTTATGAGTCACTTCAAAGTGCTGAATGGTACATTTGTAAGAAAACATCTCTCAAAAATACTTCTGTGAAAGCACTTGACTGGTCACCTGATGAACAACTAACTTACAGTCCAAGAGAAAGTATTTATTTCTCATTTGTTTGCTATCTGTATGTGAGCAGTTAATTTCTCTCCACTACAGGAACTGTCACACACTAGAAGGAGAAAAGCACCAGAACTTCTAAGCTGTCATGAGACAACAGGAGAGAGGAGATGGGGACTGAGGTAAAAATAGACAATTTGAAGAGCCTCTCAAATGATATCCTTTCTAATCATGCTGACTAAAATAAAGGCATTGTTATGTTACAGTTAACTATAACATCACCTTTATTAACAAAGAAAACCTGAGCGGTACTGCTTCCTAAAAACAGGAATTCATTTTCAGCAACTACCTCAAATTCATGAACTACTTTCAGAAACACCTACCTACAGCCATCCCAACAGTAATCACAGAAAAGAACATTTCTAGCATCACAGAACAGTAGGGATCGGAATGGACCTCGAAAGATCATCCAGTCCAATCCCCCTGCAACAGCAGGGTCACCTAGACAAAGTCACACAGGAACACATCCAGGTGGGTCTTAAACATCTCCAGAGATGGAGATTCCACAACCTCCCTGGGCAGTCCCTTCCAGTGCTCTGTCACCCTCGTTGGGAAGAAGTTCCTTCTCATGTTGATATGGAACCTTCTCTGTTCCAGCTCACACCCATTGTCCCATGTCCTATCATTAGATGACACTGAGCAGAGCCTTGCTCCGTCCTCCTGACACCTACCCTTCACATATTTATAAACATTAATGAGGTCACCCCTCAGCTTCCTTTTTTGTCCAAGCTAAAGAGACCCAGCTCCCTCAGCCTTTCCTCATCAGGGAGGTGTTCTACTCCATCATCTTTGTGGCTCTGTGTCCCTCTTGAATTGAAGGGCCCAGAACTGGACACAATATGCCAGATGTGGTCTCACCAGGGCAGAGTAGAGTGGAAGGAGAACCTCTCTCAATCTGCTAACCAACCCCTTTCTGATCCACCTCAGGATGCTGTTGGCCTTCTTGGACACAAGGGCACATTGTTGGCTCTGTTTTCCACTTACAGACAATATTACCTGGGGTGCATCTCGCAATGCTGATAATTCATACATACAGCCCCTTCAAATAAACCTTTAATTTCTAGAAGGACACATATTGAACAAACTTCAATAACAGGTTCATTTTTAAAAAATGTTTTAATTAGAAATTAAATTAAATTAGGGAACATATGGCCTCTTTTGTACAACTGTAGCTTTAAACCATTTCAGATTGAAACAACAGGAGAAAAAAACCAAAAAGACGATTCAAAAAGAATTTAGGAGAAAATTCTTTTAAGTTGAAATTCCTAGAACATCTGGTCCAAAACAAGGCTTGGAAAGAAGCAGCATAAGACCCCATCAAAGCCCCTGTCCAAGCTTTGCGGGGACTGGCAATTGTTGCTTGAACTCCACAGTACATTCCCCGAGATGCATTTCATGCTTCAGCTCAGCATTTGAAGCACCTTGTGTATTCTAAAGCTCTTCTGGGTATGGGAAGAAGTATTTGTCAGTCAAACCAGATCATCACTTTTAATTTCTTTCCCTGACATGCTTCTGGGTGTGACTGTTCAACTAATACTCTTCTGAGGATTTCTGTACTTCGTTCCACAAGGACCCACCGGTGTCATCGAGTCAATTCAATTAGGCAACAGACTACTGCAGTTTCATTAACCACAGGACACACCCAAGCTTGAGCTTGCATTAGGGCACTTCACGTTCAAAACAACAGGTTCAGCAACACCTTGCAGGTCCACCACGGCTTCACCCCAATTACTTCATTCTAGTCTGACCTCCACCCACCAGCAAAGCTGCAACAAAGGATTGATGCACATGCTGTCAAATAGCCCTGTAAAACCACAGAGGCAGGGGCCATCTTATACTGGAGATGAACAAGGCATCCTCCGTGCACTAAACATACTTGCCCCCAACGTCCTATCAGTGCTGAGTGCAGGTATGTCCACACTTTTAACTCCCACAGTCACTGAGGCTGCCTCTTTAAAATCAGCTGTACTTCCCTAGTGGCCCATTTTCCTGCAGCATTAAACACATGCATTTACACAACTACTGCTCCACATGTATGTTGCTAGTTCCATCACAGGACATCTTTAACTTGTATAATAGTTGATGTTTTATAACCACAGCACAGTTCCTGATGTATTAAAATAAAGGAAGAAAGCTGCCTAAAAATCCTCTTAAACTTCAGCACAGCTGAACTAGTACATTCTCCTCCAGCTCCTGCTGACTTCTTAATTTTATCCTTTATAATTACACCTGCCCCTCCCCACCAACCTTCTTTTATAAACAACTCCTAAAAGAAGCATCAGAGAGATGACCTATGCAGTAACTTCCAGAGCAGTCAGCACTGGTGGGACATGCAAAGCAACCACCTGAGATCAGATAATGAGTTTCTGGGAAACTGATAGCAAGCAATGTTCAGAGTCGCACCTCCTCAGGCATAAAGATTTTGGAATTTGAATCACTAATACAAACAGATTTGAGGGCACTTAATCCTAATCCTCTCTCTTCCCCTTTAGAGTAACTCGCAGCTAGATGGGAGCTGGCACTCTACTGAAGAGTAAGGTGCTTACACATGGCTTACCTCTGCTAGGGGCTGTACATACAGCTAGGGGTGGGCAAGACTTCCTCTATTTAAAAAGCATTAACAGCATCTGCCATCCCACTGTCAACAAGCACACAGGTATGAGCTAAACACTGCTGAGCTCAGTTACAAGGCCTCCAACTGTTTTTAAATAACTGACTCCAAAGCTATCTTTAGTTCTGGGTCCATATCACTGTTTTTACAAGAACAGCACCACAACCAAGGCAGCTCAAAAGAGGAAAGACATAGCTACTTGCTAAAGGGGGGGTGGAGGAGGACCACTGCACTATTTCAGGAAAATGTTAGGGACCTTCCTTATGAAGAGAGACTGCAACAGCTGAGTCTGCTTAGCCTGGAGGGAAGAAGACTGAGGGTAGTTCTCTTAAATGCTTACAGATACCTAAAGGAGGACTGGACCAGGCTCCTATCAGTGACAGGACACAGGACAATGAGCACAAACTGCGACACAGGAGGTTTCATCTAAAGCAAAAACTTACAGTGAGGGTAACAAAGGCTGCCTAGAGAAGTTGTGGAGTCTCAGGAGACATTCAAAACCCGCCTGGATGTGCTCCTGCGTGACATGTTCTAAGATATCCTGCTTTGGCAGGAAAGCTGGACTAGATGAGCTCCAGAGGCCCCTTCCAACCCCAACAGTTTTGTGATTCTATGAAAAAACCCCGGCCTATACTTCAGTTTCCAACCCAAACCCACTCGTGTAACTATAATCTCGGTCTCCACTCTTGCTCCATTAGCAAAGAGAACAAATCATTGTTAATAGTGAGCATGTTGTTAATTTCATTAATCAAATTAATGTTAATAGTTACACTACCGATCCAGGATTCCGATCTGCCAAAGAAGGGCACAATTTGTAAAGACGAGGAGAGCAGCAGCCTACCCTGCCGCGGGCTCTCAGCGAGGCGGCCGGCCGGGCCAGCTCGGAATTGCCCGGCTCCGAGGGGAGCTCTTCCCGCACAAACACGGCGGACCCGGGCGGGGCCCGGCTCGGTTCCGGGGTAGCGCTGATCCCGGCGGGGTTCTCACCGCCGAGCGCGTTTCTGCCTGGCCCCACAGAGGCCCGGGAGCCTCGTCCGGCTCGGAGCCCGCCCGGAGCCCCGGGGGAAGAGGCGGCCGGTGGGTCGGTACCTGCTTGCGCATGGTGTTCATCACGGCCATGAAACTCGCCAGCAGCTTCGCCTCCTCGCGGGCCGCCAGCTTCTTCTCCGTCTTCTTCTTGCCGCTCTTCTCCGAGCCGGAGGCCGCCATGCTGCCCCACCCTCACCGGGGCACATGCGCCGCCGGGGTAACCGCTGAGCCCCACCGCACCGGGGGTCGCCAGCACCGCGGCAGGAGAAGCGGGGGGGAGGAAGCGGGCGGGGCGGGGCGGCGCGCGACGCGCTGGCGTCATCGTCCTGCGCGCTCCTGGCACGCGGGGTAAACAAAGAGCGGAGAGGCGCGAGCCGGCGCGTGCGCGCGGCAGGGCGAGTTGACTTCTGAGCGGGGTGATGCACTGGCCCCCAGGGAGCAGGATGCGCGCGTGGAATCAAGCGCCTCGGTAACGAGCTGCTGGGTTCCCGCTGCCGCACGCTCTGTGCTGAGCCTGGGCGAACCTCGTGAGCTTTAACAAGGCCAAGCGGGAGGTCCTGCAGCCGGGTGAGGGCGATCCCAGCCGTGGGCACAGTCCGAGGGAGAAGTGGATTGAGCGCAGCCTTGCACAGAACAGCTTGGGGGTGCTGCTGGATGAAAAACTGGATGTGAGCCGGCAGCGCGGAAGTGCAGCCCCGGAAGCCGAGCGCATCTTGGGCTGCATCAAGAGGAGAGTGGCCAGCAGGTCAAAGGGGCTGACTCTCCTCCGCGTTGTGAGATCCCCCTGCAGTGCTGTGTTCAGCTCTGGGGCCTGAACGTGATCAAGTGGTGATATAAGGAGGCTGACAGTTAGAGTTGTGTGAAGGGATGTGCTTTGAGACTGGCTGAGAAGAATGTCAGGGTGTTAGTAAAGCAAAAGTTTCTTGTTGCCAGCTTTGAAGTAGAATCATCATAGAATCATAAGGGACCTTGAAAGATCCCAGTGCCAGAGCAGGATCACCTAGACCAAGTTGCACAGGAACACATCCGGGCAGGTTTCTGGGTGTCCTCTGCTTATGCCAGCATGAATGAATGACAACTGGTGCTGCTGTCATGAGCTGACAACCCAGGTGAAGCAATGAAATCAGAGAGAAACCTGTGACTTGGGATGCTTTGTTCAGCATATATTGACTGAAGAGGGTTGCCCAGATGAGGCCCTCATTATATATTTAACAGACACTGCATTTGAAACCAATTCGCCTCGAGTTAGTGATCAATTCCTATCACAAATTCGGTGGTTTAGAGAAATGTGAGCCAGTGTATCAGAGCAGAGTGCAAAGAAGATCAATGACAAGCTCTCAGATCGGACCCTAGTGAAAATACGACATCAGAGATGAAAACAGATGCTTAGTTTGGGATAGTATTAAACCAGATATTGTCAGCAGGTTTGACTTTCTAAGTGGACTACGAGTGAGTCTCACATGATCTAACAAAGTGCAAGAAGGCAGAAGGAAAAGAAACTAAAATGGATGTAAACGTTATTGCATATTCATGATGGGGGTTTTTTGCTTCCTTTATGCATTAAGGATTAAGCTCCTCTTTGAAAACGTGGACCACAAAATAATTTACAAGTGAAGCCAAAACCAGCGAAGTGATTCTTTTTCACACTGTGGTAGCTGCTGAGTGAACTGTTTACTTTTCAGTGCTTGTTCACACTGTTATTGTAATAAATCTCATCTGTATTTCAGTGGTGAGGCTTGGGTTGTGATGGGTTAAGGAGTGAGTGCAGCTCTGTCCTGGCAGCCCCTAGAGGCTTTTTGTTAAACACTGGTTCTTTTTCACAAGGGCACTTCCATTTTAGTTTATTGTGGAATGATTGGTGGCCAGAGCCAGCAGAAGGAGGCAACTGTGACAAACACCTGTAAATACTCTGAAAACAATTTCCTTTTGGGAACAGGCAAAGCAAACAAGACAAGGAAGGCACAGGGCTCCCTGGATCCCTGTTTGGCTGACCCCAGCCAGTGGGTGGGACGAAGTTAATTCTGCACAAAGTCATTAACATCTGCATAGGCTGGATCTATCTCCTGGGATTTGGAACTAATCCAGACCTTTTCCTTCATTTAGCCCTTCCGTGCTGAAGAATGATAAATATTTAGACTATCTACAATAGTCCTAACGCAGACCACTTCTCTGTCCCTTCCTCAAGGAAAAAAATAGTATCTGATGTGTCTTCAAGCCAGTTCAGTAACTGCTATAGCTCGGGTTGTAACAACAGAGCAGTTGAGCAGATGAACATAGCACGTCTGTCTCTGAATTACAAGGCTTTGGGGTTGGCTTCACCGTCTGCCGGTAGCACAGGTTGCTGCCTTCCTGAGCTGACCTGTGGGAGCCTGCTAGGAGCTGGGCAGGCAGAAGCTAAGCCCATTCCTGAGTTTATGGGTACTGCTAAAACCCTGAGCTTCTTCATGCATGAGAGGGAAACACAAGCAGCCCTAGCAAGGGAGATTTTGTAGCAAGATTGTAAAAGCCATAGGATTAAAAATAATTAAGTCCACAGGGGAATGAATCACACGCACAAAAAAAGTGCCCTTGATCTTATTGCTTGAAGTTAGTGGGCACCAGCTTGATGAAGACTTACTTTTCTTTGTGAGTTTGAAACACTATGACCTTTAAGTGACAACATACAATAGGATGTTGCCTGTCTTCTTCCAGCATCTTCTGACACGATGAAGGGAGTAAAACACCTCCCTTATGAGGAAAGGCTGAGGGAGCTGGGTCTCTTGAGCTTGGAGAAAAGGAGACTGAGGGGTGACCTCACTAATGTTTATGAATATGTGAAGGGTGGGTGTCAGGAGGATGGAGACAGGCTCTGCTCAGTGTCATCTAATGATAGGACAAGGGGCAATGGGTGTGAGCTGGAACAGAGGAGGTTCCACATCAATATGAGAAGGACCTTCTTCCCATGAAGGTGACCAAGCACTGGAATGGGCTGCCCAGGGGAGTTGTGGAGTCTCCTTCTCTGGAGACATTTAAACCCATCTGGATATGTTCCTGTGTGACTTAGTCTAGGTGATCCTGCTGTTGTAGGGGAATGGGACTAGATGATCTTTTGTAGTCCCTTCCAATCCCTAATGTTCTGTGATTATGCACATTCTAGGACCAAAGCCCACACCTCCTCAAAAGGCCACCCTCTCCTCTAGAGAACTACTTTTTCTTGGGAGAAACCTAGTTAAAAAAAGTGTTACCTACAGCTAAATGTCTCCTATTGGGATTGCTCTCAGTGTTAATAAGTCCACTTGCTAAGTGGGGGATGCAGGCAGATGTCTAAGTGTTTGAACTTGTTTAAGCTCACAGCAGGTTATCCTCTGATCTCAAACAGGATCGAGAAGTAGTAGAGCTGTTTGTGCAAAAGTCTAGATCAATGGGTATAACTGCTGCTTTGTGCTGCTTGAATAAACCAGTGGATGAAGACCAAAAGAAGAGAAAGGGTTGCCCCCATACATGGATAACCCTTAGGGAGGCCCAATTCAATTTTTTTTGGTAGCAGCACACTAGGAAATGGCAGAACTGTCTTCACAGTGCTGTTGGATTCCATAATCACTTAAAAGCATCTGCAGCCTCTGCGCCCTGCCAATACGCGTGATGATAGTTCTATATATACATTTTTAAACAAATCATATTTTTCCATTCCAAGTGCTGCCTGGAATGGAATGCCTTCAAGCAAACAATGTGTGAGTCATCCTCAAGAGACATGCAGCTGAGCCACCTCCTTTGGAACAAAGTCATATAACCAGCTAAACATCCAATTCTGAACAGTATTGTGTTACTCACATATTTGCCCAATGGCCTTCGAAGCAATCTGGGGTTTTTATGACAGTGAGAATTAGCGTTGAGTTGTTGATGCTAAAAGTTAGAATAACATCACATGAAGATTAAAATGCCACTTCAGCGATAGTTTGTTCTGGGTGATGTTAAGAAAACAAGTATGAGCCTGCAATCATTTAAGACTCATGAAACTTTTACTTCTCATTAAATGCTGGTTTGGATGTCTGAGTGTCATACTTTCCGAGGGCAGTTTCTTGTGGGAACCTCAAGGTGGATAGAGAACTCACTGTGGATTTTGGTGGGTAGGACAGCAGCACTCACAAGCTTGTGTGGATTGCTTCCTTCTGTGTGCCTTTCTGGATTATGGAAATCCTATCATAGATTTTCACAAATTTCCAGTCACAGGCTTACTGTTGGCTGTATTTCTGAGACCCTTGGCTCTGGTTTGTAGTTCTCTTGCTCTGAGAGGTACAGGAGAACTAATGCATGAAGATAAAGGTTTGAGAAGAGGTAAGTATATGCTAAAGCCTGATCATTGTAGATGCAGGATAGAGGGTTTTACAAATGATAAACAAATGGTACAGCTTGTTTAGGAGAAGCCAAATCATTTTGCATGACCTGATGCACAAAACTCAGGGAATATAGACTCCATATGTCCAGCTGGTGAGGCCCCTGCTTGGCTGTAACTAGTGCTGTTCCACCCTACTACTAGAATAGGTCCTGTTGCTCTCTTCATTCCTGGGATGTCATTCCTGTCTGGAGACATTTAAAACCCGCCTGGATGTGTTCCTGTGTGACTTGGTCTAGGTGAACCTGCTCTGGCAGGGGGATTGGACTAGATGAGCTTTCGAGGTCCCTTCCAATCCCCAATGCTCTGTGATTCTGTGATATGAAGCCAGCAGAAGTGTAAATGACCAGCCAAACTTTAATTAATCTCTAGAGAACTGACAGGACTTAGGTTGAATAATAAGGGCTGTAGAAGGGAACCCAGAAAGCACTGGGTACTTGGGAAGGTAAAAGGACTACACAGGCAAGCTCTGTCATTTGAAGAAAATTAAATACTTAGCCCCTCTAACATTTATCTTCCCAGTCACCCACCAGCCCGAGATTTTTGGAGGTTTTGTTATAGCACAGAGTTGGGAGACCTGGAGAGACTGGTAGCAGCCTGGACTTTCAACGCCTGCTGAGTGATTCTTTGTGTTATTAATGCATGTGCTATTGGGAGTAACTGGCTTTGAGGATTCATCTTGGAATGATGCTGATGTATTTGTCACATTCATTTGACTGTGTATTTGTTTTGTAAGTAGGATGAAGCTGGTTTTGAAAGAAACAATCAGTGCTGATTAAAGGAAGCTGTTCTGCAGTCAGTTCTGAGTGCTTTCTGGAGCAGACCATGGGGATTGCTGGATTTCAGTGAGTCCTCCATTGGCAGTGGTGAGGTGGTTGAGTTGCCATCCCTGAATGCGTTTAAAGATCGTTTGGATGAGGTGTTGAGGGATATGGTTTAGGAGTGAACTTGCAAGGTAGGGTAGATGGTTGGACTCCATGATCCCAGAGGTCTTTTCCAACCAGAGTCATTCTGTGATTTCCCTACCCTATAATATTCTATGCTTTTCCCTTGTAGTGTTCTACCACTTGGATCCTCTTGGAGCAATTAACTACCCCTATTCAGCAATCCTATATCTGTCATTTCCCGTCGTTTTGCCTTGACTTTCTCACAGCTTTTCATCACAACCTAGCAATTCTTTGAGAAGTGTGAGCCAAAGTTACGCAGCTAGGCCATACTGCACGGGATCCTTGGCACAGACAGAAGACACCCTGGGGGCGCGACAGAAGAGGGACCAAGAAAAGGCTGAAATATGCACTGGATAGGAGGTCACAAGATGCAGCAGACTATCTGGATCCAAGCCCAGACAGTGCTGAGTATACGGTGCAGGAATGCTGGAAGTAGTGTGGCTGCTTTCAACAGGGTAATCGTATTAACCCTTTAGAAAAGAATTCCAACTAACAGGAGTCTTGATGGGTATGTGAAGTTCAGACCGTGTCTATTACACACTCTCCTGCAACGTTCCACATCTTCAGTCATGGCAATGTGTGTGCATCTCCCCAGTAATACACATGCAACTGGGTTATAAGACCACCTCTACTGTTTTCCACAGGGCAGTGCGTGGATCTGTGACACAAATAGCTGGCTGAGCTACTTCTGTCTGAAACAACCCTTCTCTCTCCCTGCTGCACACAGTAAGGTTGCTGAATCCAAGGCCAAATTCATGTTCTTGTGAACAGCTGCAAATCCACTGACATCAGCAGAGCTGTAACCACTTAGTAAAACAACGAGTCCAACTTGTGGTGGTGTTTTTTGGATGGATTTCAGTGGAACAATTTCATTCTGTCTATCTAAAGTTCTTCTGAATTTTTCTTTAGGTAGGTATGTTTTTCCCTGCGCTGTGTAGCACTGAAGTGTGCTGTCAAGCTTGTCCATGCAAGTGGTTCTTGCAGCTCTCTGTCTCACACCAGAGCCTGGGTGCAGAAACTAGCTACATCATGGAAGTATGAGAGGCTGCAAAGGGAGGAATAAAGCTTTGTACGCAGTAAAACATGCTCTCCCACAATGCAGGAGCTATGAAGCATGGTAGAGAGGTGTACTCCCTACAAGGCCAACAAAAACCATGATTGTAACGTTCAAAGGGCTGCCAAAAATAGTCTTCATCTGACAAGATGCAGTCTGCTCTGGCTTGGTCTTGCAAAATGTCTAGAAACATTAGTCCCGTTGACACAGGCACAGAATTACACACATCTAAGTGAAGCAGACAACCAGCACTGCAGAAGTTGGAGTTTCAAGCTTACTGCAAGGATTTCATGGAGTCACAGAACATTAGGGGTTGGAAGGGACCTCAAAGATCATCTAGTCCAATCCCCCTGCCAGAGCAGGACCACCTAGACCAATTTGCAAAGGAACATGTCCAGGTGGATTTTTTCCATTCTCCTGAGAAGAAGGGAAATGCTAAATGAGAGTGGAGAAAGTGACAGGAGGGTGTTAATGATCTCCAGCAGCTTCAGTACCAGCTTCCAGACCAATGTGCTGTGCTTGAAGTATGATCATAGAATCATTAGGGATTGGAAGGGACCTCGAAAGATCATCTAGTCCAATCCCCCAATGACAGAGCAAGTTTGGTTGCTTTTGGCACAAAATCACTTCCAACAGACTGTGTCTACATTAGATCGTGCTGATGCTCTTTCCTAATCAGGGCAGCTTCATGTGAGTTACTCTTCAGCTCTGACTGAGATTTTATCTCAGGAGTTTGCATTCTCCATGTTGAAATGGTAGATAAGTAAGTAGGATGTTTCAAGGGGGAAGAAGGAATTAGCTGCTTCTGATTTCATCAAAACAAGCTTCTGTATGGGCATTTGTAGGAGTCAATTCTGATAGGGTCAGAATGTTCACAGTTCTCATCTTCAGTTACACAATTAAGTGTTTGCAGACTACTGAGGCAGACTTTCTGAGGCTGACATGAGCATAATGCAACATCAGCAATCAAGTTCATTATGTTCTTTGTGCAGAGTGGCATTTGGGCTGATCTTTGATCCAAACAGTGTGAGTGACAGGGGTTTGGGATCCGTGCAATGGCTAACTGACAAAAATAAGATGTAATAAAAGTCTTAGCACCGAGACGCAACAGGTAACAGATCAACGTGTGAGAATCACAGAGCAGAAACACTTTGTGTATAGGATGAATTCTGGGTGTTCCATCTTCTTCTTGCTTAGTCTTAGACTGTGGGAAGAGCAAACAAAGCACATGTAATTGTTCCCACACAAGAACAGACAAGCCTATGTTGAAAAGATAATGAGTGAAACTAGCAGGATTCAGGGAAGCTGCCTACAGTCTCCAAGGAGAAACAAACTGCAGTCTGAGAGCTTGAAGATCAAAAGGAGTCAAAACACTTATAAACCCTTCACGAAAGACACAGGAGGGGAAGATCACTTTTCAGCAACTCCCTGTAGAGACAAACGCACAGAGACAGGAGGAGAGAGACTGCCCGGAGAATTTACTTACATCCAGCCAGCCTGCACGGGGAGGGTGACAAGCCTGATGGTTGTATGCCTGGTCACTCCAACAGGTTTAGAGAGATCTTTATCTTCCATAGGCAAGGGACAAATAACAGGAGTTAAGCTGGCCATTGGCTACCTCTGTCATTGATACCAGAGCATACTGTTATGAAGGACTGGGGGCGTTCATAATTAATATTCTGTAAAGTGAAGACAGGCTCCCAGCAGAGAGCCGAGGCATCCTGATGTTTCATCACACACAAAAGAAAGATGATAGCTAGAGCCTTGGCACGTGGGAGGAAACCTGCTCAGACTGAGGTCAGAGGTCCTTTTCAAGCACAGCAATGCTAAAAAGCAGCTTTTCTCCTTTAAAAAACACCCAAACAAGTATGTTCTTCCCTTCCTGTCTTCTTACTGCTCGGTATCTGTGACTTTACATTTTCCAGCCTCCTCCTTTTTAATAAACATAATTCCCTAAGGGTAGTATTTTTATTTTTGTATGTGGGTGTTAAATAGTTGGGAGTACTAGTAGGTCTTGTAGCTGCTACTCCAGGTATGTGGGGAATGTCCTTCAAGGATGTTTACTAGAAGTGTGCTTGAACTCCAGTTTTGGTTAAGTGGAGTTGTTTGAAGAAGCCTTTTGTAAAATCCTTTTGAAGCAGCTTTTTTGCCTTATAAACAGCCATATATTGTTTACTAGGGGCGTGGTGGTTTTCTTTCAGCCTTATGACTGGTACCCTCCAGCACGTTTCTCAGCTGCCAAGCACCGACAGCATGTCTCTAGTCTGCCAACTCTAATACCTTGGGCAGTATGTGGCTGCTTTTAGCAGCCATCATCTGCTGCCAAATTACTTTGCCAATGTTATTCTGATTTCTAGACAGCTTGCAATCCAGGACAGGCGTGCTCAGGAAGTTTGACAGAGGGCAGATCAGGCTCCCCATGACTGAGCAACTGCTTAGCGTGTGTCACACATGGTGCTTGTCCTTGATGGCCACAGCCATCGATTTTTTTCCAGTTGGTCCTGCATTATCTCCCACTGATTAGAGCAGCAAGACTTATTTTTGCAGTTTGAACCCTTCCATCTATCTCTTTCTGTTCCCAAGTTTGAGATTCAGGGCCTTGCCATCAAAGCCTTCAGTGATACCCACTCCAGTGGTTGCCTTTCCTCTCTCTGGCTTTCTAACACATTTCTCTCACAGCTGATGCCAACTGCAATGATTCCTTCATGCTATTCTTCTGTCCTCACCTCTTTTCATTATTCCAGTGCATTTCCTTCCCATAGAGAAACTTCCTGACTTTGTATATTGTGATTTTTCTGAAGAATTCATTCAAGTCAGACCACCCACTTATCTGCAGATACCTGTTAACTGCTTCTCTTCTTGCACAAGAACCCAAGGGGACTCCAGGAGTCAAACAAACTTCTTCTGTTAAATTAAAACCTTGTTTTGGACAGGATTCTTTTTCTGCTGAGTCTGGGTTTGTGCCATGTTAAGCTGCAAGTTTATTTAATTTGCACTGGGTTTGTTTGGTTTGGTTTCATGGCAAAATCTGGCCTGCTGTGTGCATTTGTTTCTTCTATAAACTTACTTAGAGGTCACAGTTAGAATCACAGAATAGTCATGGTTGGAAAGGACCTCCTAGATCACAGAGTCCAACCATTCCCACAACAACAAGACAAACATGAAATAACCACCGACATGACTGCCACATGCACTGTCTCCATCCTAGACACAGACTAAGCCTGCAGGCATCACCTGCAAGCACAAAGCATTTGACCCACATCATTATGGTCTGATCCTCTCCATGACAAGGAACAGAGCAAGGTGAACAAGAGGACAACAGACACACTTGGCACATGCTTCACTGAAGATGTTTAAGACCCACCTGGATGTGTTTCTGTGTGACTTGGTCTAGGTGATCCTGCTGTTGCAGATGATCTACCGAGGTCCCTTCCAATCTCTAATGATTCTATGCCATCCCTTGGGCAGACAGTGGACCTCCTGAGGCTGGGAGGAGGCTGCCAAAGAGCAGCCAAGCCTCTAGCAGGAATGGATGGACCTAAAGGAAAACAAATGTACTTTCCTGTGAGATTTTACGTAGTTTACAGAGATTTTACATAGTTTACAAAGCATCTTGTGTGGTTGGTGGCTGCAGGTTCTCTTCTACAATCTGCAAAGACTAAATTGCCAACAAAAGCCATTGGATATGATGCTTCAGGAAACATATTAATTCTTCTTTTTGATGACTGTGAAGGTCTATTTGTATTTGTAAATATGAAGTGGAAAACATAGAAACATGGAAAACATGCAAACATGGTGCTCTGGCAGGAGGATTAGACTAGATGATCTTTTGAAGTCCCTTCCAATCCCTGATGATTCTATGATTTCCTCAAACCCTTTTTTTATCACATGTCTCTCGAGGGAGTTGCAGTTTAAGCTGCACAGAACACTGTCGTGTTGCTTTCCACACAGTTCAATACTGTAGTAGTCCCCAGTGTGTGAATTTGCACCAACCCTCCTTACATTGGGAGCATGAACAGTTGGAGACAGAATCTGTGTTCAGCCCTATCCCCTCCAGCAGATGTCATTGTGACATTGTGACAATGGACAATACTGCTGGAGATGCTGGTGAGGAGACCTCCTGTGCCAAGGCAGGAAAAAAGCCTGGCTGCAACAGACTTTGTTTCTGCCAGAGCAAGCTAGATCTCTCAGTGCTTAGCGTTTACAGAAAGCTTTTGTTTCCTTAATGCTTTGAAAAACATGGTGACTATTCAAACGCAGTCACCCAGGGCTGTAGTCTATCGCTGCGGCCTCTGTGTACTCTGAAAGTGGCCACAAATATGTATAGGCAGCCTTGAATATGCAAAACGCAGCTTGTTGACTTCTTTTTCAAGTGTGTGGTTTCGTTTGTTCAAAGCCACCTCATCCTTTCTGTTACGCTGCCCTTGCCCACTGTACCAATCCTCCTGAGAAGGGATTACTCCAAAGGAATCACAGAATCACTCTGGCTGGAAAAGACCTCTGAGATCATCAAGTCCAACCATCTACCCGACCTTACAAGTTCACCCCAAAACCAGATCCCTCAACACCTCATCCAAACGATCTTTAAACACATCCAGGGCTGGCGACTCAACCACCTCCCTGGGAAGCCCATTCCAGGGCCTGATGACCCTTGCTGTGAAAACATTTTTTCTAATGACAAGTCTAAACCTACCCTGCTGTAACTTGAACCCAGTCCCTCTTGTTCCATCACTAACTGCTTGTGAGAAGACAGCAGCACCAACCTCTCCACAAGGTCCTTTCAGGTAGCTGTAGAGAGTGATGAGGTCTCATCTCAGCCTCCTCTTCTTCAAACTAAAGAGTCCCAGCTGTTTCAGTCAAATCCTTCTACTGAACTTCCATCAAGAATGAATCTCACAGCACCTGTCAGCGCCTGAGCTCCTGGGCAGCCAGTCAGTGTCACGTTCATAAATGAACAGGAGATAGTTGTAAGTGTTGAGTAAATCCACAGCCTTTTATTATTATGGGGTGTAATTTAAGTATCTCAAAGAAAGAACAAATCTCCAGAAAAGTCAAGAGACAAGTCAGTCTGTGGCAGTTTAACACGCACAGGAGCTGCAAGGCTGAGGCATCCACATCCACAGAAGATTTGTTGAAATTTCATGTTGGAAATATGTTTGGTTACGTTTCGACAGCTGATCCAAGCTTTTCAGGCAAGAGCAGAAAGATCTGGCTTAGATAAAAAAATCTCAGACCCCTTTTCCCACCTTGGAAGTCCCTATAGTTTTGATCTGTGATATGTTTCTCGTGTATGTTGTCCTTTTTTACCTCATCCAGTGCTACACCATGTTCTCCACGACTGAATGATAATATGGAAGATATCATCAGAAAAAACAGGAGCACAAGCTGAGCCAAGTGAAGCAAGCTGCTGAGAGGAAACGTGACTTTCTAAAAGTCAACAGGGTGCAGCTCTATCAAATAGACACTCCATAATTTGAGTCCTGTTTCTTTGTCTAGATGATAGCCTTATGAATAATAAGGTTTTCTTCTTTCAAATATCATGCTTTGGGGAAGTATCACTGAATCACAGAACATCAGGGATTGGAAGGGACCACAAAAGATCATCTAGTCCTATCCCCCTGCCAGAGCAGGATCACCTAGATCAAGTCACACAGGGACACATCCAGGTGGGTTTTAAATATCTCCAGAGAAGGAGACTCCACCACCCCCTTGGGCAGCCCCTTTCAGTGCTCTGTCACCCTCACTGTGCAGAAATTCCTTCTGATATTTATGTGGAACCTCCTCTGTTCCAGCTTATGCCCATTGCCCCTTGTCCTGGCAGCAGATGACAAAGCAGACAGTAAGAAATCAGAACACTAGTGGCCTGATTAGAAGTCATCTTCTTCTTTGTTATTTTTAAGACTAAAGCAAGTCTCTACAATCAACATTATAAATTGTAGGGAAAATTGCCAAATCATTAGACCAAATTAGTGACCTCCCAGACTAAGAGGAAAGCAAGTCTTACTGGCAAGGTTTATTTCATTGTTCACAATCTTGAAAAAAAACCTGGTTGGCTGGAAGTCTGTCCTTGACCAAGTGGAAAGGCTCTGCTGGCAGGAAAACAACCTATTTAATCAAAATAAAGCAGTTGATGTTATTGACAGAGTAAGACTTGACATCTGGCTGGCTGTTCTGAGTAAGCAGAACCATCTCAGATAAAACATCAGAAAAGCACCATTAAATCAGATTAAAATAAATGGGGCAGTGAGAATGGTGCAAAGAATGCACGTGCTTCTTATAAACTGGGATCTCACTGGGGCACTGTCAAGTAACAGAACAGAGGAAGACCAGCAAGCATTTACCCTCAGGAAATTTCCTGTGGTTTATGATAAAAGTTAATAATGAAAACAAACTGTAAGAAAACCCCACCAACATTTTCAGAAATGGGAAGGTATAGAAGACAAATACAGCTATAGTCTGTCAGGAAAAGTTTTGCTTCACATATGTGAGTTTGTGTTACTTGCATCCATTCCTCGTGAATAGTCCCCACACTTGTTCCAAAATTTAGCACCCTGGGTTTCACTTCAGTCTTGACATACTCAGTCTGTAAAGTACTACTATGAGAGGAGAGAGTATGGCTGATAAAAGCCCAGAGGGTAATAATGAAAGGGAAAGTCTTATGAGGAGAGGCTGAGGGAGTTGGTGTTGTTTAGCCTGAAGAAGAGGAGACTTGGAGGGACCTTATCCCTCCTATAACTACTTGAAGGGAAGTTGTAGACAGGCTCTTTTCCCAGGCAGGATGAGAGGGCAGGGCCTGAATCTGCCAGGGGAGGGTTAGGTTGGACGTTAGGAAGCCGTTCCTCATGGAAAGTGTGATCAGACACTGGAGTGAACTGCCCAGGAGAGTGGTGGAGTCCCCATCCCTGGAGGTGTTGAAGGACAGATTGGATGTGGCCCTTAGTGCCCTGGTCTGGTCAATGTGCTGATGTTAGGTCATGGGCTGGACTGAATGAGCTCAGAGAGTGCTTCCAGCCTCAATAATTCTGTGATTCAGTAATGAAGAGATATGAGTCACTTATCTGTATCTAAAGCAGCATGACACAGACCTAAACTCTTGTTAAGAAACTGAGCCAATGGTAGTTCCACATCTTCTTCCAGCAATCTGCTCCAGTGCAGTGCTATCCGTACAGTTAGAGCAGGACTTTCTAATACTTGCTTTCTGTAGTCCTTGTAGTTTACTGCTGTAATTTGTCACTCTATCTGCTTTAAAATAAACATCCTCTCTAAGGATTATGAAACTTCATAATGTAACTGAAGCTTAAACTTTCACAGGGAAACTGACACGTGGAGACTTCAAACCAGTGCGGGTTCTTGTACCCTGGAAGAGCTACAGCTTGGGGGTAGGATGTGGCCATAGCAGTGAAGTTGGGCCAGACCAAAAAGGTGGTTGCTCAGATACACTGATGTTGCTTATACTGATTCTGTATGGAGCCAGCCACTAACTAACACAGGACAGATGTTAGGGTGTCCAAGCAGGACAAAGCTTCACCTCCAGTCTATGAGAAGACACATGTATTTTGTAGACTCTGATCTAGCACCCTGCTTTTTGGGCTGATGGGATTATGTCAGAAGGAAAGGCTGCCTTAATAGAAGTATGATCTAGCTCTGGTGATTCAAAGGAAAAGCTGAAAAGCATGACCCAAGAGTAAGCCCTAATGAAGAGTCAGCTGGTAGCTCTGAGCCCAACCACACCCTCTTCATCAGCTAACCACAGCCTGAGGAAGGAAGTGGTGAGCACAGCTGGGCTGGCCTTCTGCACACTGAGCTCTACTGGGGACATGGAGCTGCTCTGCCCTGGCCCTGGCTGCTGCTCCAGAAGAATGAGGCTGATCACCAGGAGGTGATAGGTCTCAGTGGAAGACAGAGCAGGACGTGGGTTGGTTTGCTCGCTGGGACCTCACTCAAGACCATAAGCATCTTCTGAAAAGAATGCACAGCTCTTGGGCTCACCAGGGTGCCTAATGGCCCTTGTAAACCAAGCTGTTAATTTTCTGTGGACCAGCACTGAGACAGTAAATGCACACACTCAAAATAGTGTCAGCATGCTCAGGCACACGTAGGCTGGGACAGGAATTTTCTGCAGGAGTAAAATATTATTTATATTATAACAACAAATATTATATAACAAATGAGCACGTGAAGAACCATGAAAATGTAAAAATCTTTGGATTACCTTGCCTCATGATTTCCTCATGTTTCTCCTTTTTACTTGCACAGTATCCCCAACATCCCTCCCTGCTCATCCTTGTTTATACAGTGAGTAGTTATCAGAAACAGCTGCGGTCAGGGAAACGAAATCCAGCTCAGCTGTACAATTAGAGGAACTGTGATACTTTAATTGAGCTGCTAATAGCAATATAAGGATAGTGCTTAAAAGGCCTGGTTGTTAGCTGAGTTTCTTTTGGTCCTGAGCAGGGAGGAATGCTGCAGGGAGAACGTGCTGCACAGCTCACAGGAGGTACTGTGGTGGGTCCTTGTCACCTTCTTCCAGCTTTCCCCTCCTAAACACAGCCTTTCTGTCTCTCTGTCATGATGTTGTGGGTTTACTTCCCAGAGCAATCTTCACACAGTTCTCCCCTAGCTGAAGGGCTTGTTTTGAGGCTTCTGATGATGCAAGACTTGTGTCTGTCCACTCAGACAATGAGTCTTGCAAGCTGCTGCATGTACAAGCCTACGTGTGTGAATCATGGATTCACAGAATCAGTAAGGTTGGAAGAAACCTCCCAGATGAAGCCCAACTATCACCTTCTTGCCACTGTGCCTTCTAAAACCTTGTTTCCTGGGGCTACATCTATGTGTATTTTTAACACCTCTGGTGACAGTGACTCCACCAGCTCCCTGGACAGCCTGTTCCAATGCTTGACTGCTCTTTCTGTGAAGAAGTTTTTGCTAATGTCCAATCTAAACCTTCTCTATCACAAGCTGAGGCTGCTTCCTCTTGTCCTATTGCTAGTGACTTGGGAGAAAGGTGTGCTTTCAACTTCTGCTTTTAAGGCATGAGGAAGCAGCAGTAATGGATTTCCTAGCTCTTGTGTGGTAAGGATAGTTTATCCATTGTTTATATTTGTTATGATTTGGTTGCTGTGGTTAATCTAGGTGATCCTGCGGTGCCAGCGGGATTGGAGTAGATCACCTTTCCAGGTCCCTTCCAGTCCCTAAAGTGCTGTGATTCTGTGGCTTGTATCTTTTAAAGGTCTGCCTTACAGTAGAGCTACAATAAGAAAAAGCCTTTTCTGCTATCAAATACTCATAATAGCTGCTGCTTAAAATTTGATCAAAAATCAGGAGCTATTTCATTCTATTTTCTACTGTTGTAAACATCATCCTTCAGCGCAAAACACTCGCGTGGAACATACTGTTTGGAGAACTGGCCTTCAACAGCAAGTCCAGGCTTTGTTTCAAATACCAGTTGTGTGAATATAAACTCTTGGAAAGCTTCTGAATGGCAGAATCAGCCAACTATTTTGGTTTTAATTCTACTGGTGGGGTTTTGTACCAAATCAATCCTTGCAATTATTAGCAAATCAAGGCACAGTGATGTTACACTTGCGAGCAAGCTCTGCCAAGAAACACTAAGTAAGGAGACCTGAGGACAACTGCTGGTCAGTAAAAAGCATTAGATAGAAGCTGTCTTTATTTATAATAAATAAAACTTACCACAAATTATGAACCCAAGGAGATGGCTGTTTTATAGTTCTGTGCCAGCATATGGTTTTTTTTAAAGTCTGAAGTTCTGTTAAAAGGACTTTATTTAATCAATTCAACAAAATGCTTATGGAGGTTGTATCTCTTTCCTTTAAAGGCATTTGTGATAATGTGAGACTGTGAAGTCTTCAGTGTTTCAAACAGATGTTAGAGATTTTTCTTAATCTAATGGTAGGACAAGGGGCAATGAGTGTCAGCTGGAGCACAAAAGGTTCCATATAAATATCAGAATGAACTTCTTCACGGTGAGGGTGACAGAGCACTGGAACAGGCTGCCCAGAGGGTTGTGGAGTCTCCTCTGGAGATGTTTAAAAGCCACCTGGCTGTGTTCCTGTGTGACGTGGTCTAGGGGATCCTGCTGTGTCAGGGGAATTGGACTAGATGATTTTTTGAGGTCCCTTCCAATCCTTAATGTTCTGTGATTCTGTGACTGTCTGTACATCACAGCAGATTATTGACTTTATTTGGGTTCTGGTGCGACTAGACCTTCTGTCCTTTCCTTTTCATGTAGTCAGTAAGAAGTCCTACAGACGTGGTCTAGGTGGTCCTGCTCTCGTGGGGGGATTGGACTAGATGATCTTTTGAGGTCACTTTGATTCCCTAATGTTCTGTGATTCACTTTGCTGGAAGATCTGGTGAAGAGCTTCTTGTTGGAGCAAATCTCTGTCAGAATGTGGATTTGACAAACCTTTTTGTAGAGAAATACAGGTTTTGTTTACATTTTGAAGTGAAAGCTATTGAAGTATTTTATTTGTGGTTGAAACTGGAGTTATTAAGAGGAAAACTGTGAGCCAAAACTAAACATCTGACACTGTCAAAATATTTTGTCAGTTGCTTCAAAATAAAAATTGCAGATTTTGAGGTTTGGCAGAAAGTTTCAGCTGCTTATTTCTGTTAGAAAGGAGATTTCATAATTCCTGGGGTTTGTTCCTGGGGTAGTACCCTGATTTTATGCATGCTTTGGTTACTGACATTGTTTTCACGGAGGATGCCAGACCAGGAGTCGCCAGAGCCCTCTGTGTTTGATGCAGTGCACTTGGAACTCTGCTGACTTGTAAGATGCCTCAGCTGCTTCGTTATAGTCCCAATTAGTGGAATTATTGATGGCTCTGTAGGAAAGCAGTGTGAGATCCGGGTACCTCTGAATGCGTTAGCTGCATTTCTAATCAAGTCTACAGACTGCTTTTAATTCTGCAGTGGGCATTACTCCATCCCAGTGGAACAGTCAGTTTGCTCCACAATGGTGCTACTGTCCGTTTGGCAGCATGTGCAGTTGTTACGGTCATACATGGCTTGGCTGAGGCTGGCACTGGGACAGAGGACCAACAAGTTGCCACTTTTAGAGTTCTGAACAGGCTGCCCAGGGGGGTTGCAGAGTCTCCTTCTTTGGAGATGCTTAAAACCTGCCTAGGTGTGTTCCTGTGTGACTTGGTCTAGGTGATCCTGCCATGGCAGGGGGATTGGACTGGATGATCTTTTGAGGTCCCTTCCAATCCCTAATGATTCTGTCTCTGTCCCTACACAGTGCCCTTCTTGGTGTCTTAAAGGCTGCTGATTTGGGCTGAGATCAAAATGACTGGAAATAATTGCTGGGTTTTTTCCCAGAGCCCAGATCACAGAATCACAGAATATTAGGGATTGGAAGGGAACCACCACAGCAGGATCATGTAGATAAAGTAAAATGGCCTTTAAAAAAATTGAGAGCAGTCCCAAGGAGGACTTGGGGTTGTTGCTAGATGAGAAGCTCAACATGAGCTGGCAGTATATAAGGGCAGCCCAGAAAGCCAGCTGTATCCTGGGCTGGATCAATGCAAGTGTCATAAGCAGGTCAAGGGAGGTGATTTTGCCCCTCTGCTCTGCTCTTGAGAGCTCACCAATACAAAAAGGACGTGGAACTGGTGGAGCGAGTGCAGAGGAGGCCACAAGAAGAATCAGAAAGCAGGAGATTCTCTCCTTTGAGGAGAGGCTGAGGAAATTTGGGCTATTCAGCCTAGAGAAGACCTTATGGTGACCTTTCCAATACCTGAATGGGGCCTATCAGAACACTGGGGAACAAATGTTCTTGAGGTTCTCCACAGAAGGAGACTCCATGACCCCCTGTCCCAGTGCTCTGTCACCCTTATATGCTGAGTGTGAAGAATTTGCCTGCCTTTCCTTTGTGGGTGATTCACTACTTTTACTGGTCAGTGTTAATGATACAGAGTGTTAATACATCCGTAAAATTAATAACTAATGATCTCAGTACACCTCTTTGCAAATATTAAGGTCACTGAGTATGTCACTTGTTGCAATCCACATCAGTTCCTTGTCCTCCCTCCTGATGCAGTAGGTGCACTGGGTCTGCGGATGCAGGCTAAGAAACTCCTGCATTGCTGTACCTTTGCTCCCACCACCACTTATTTTCTCCGTGTTGCCCTCAGAACTGCAGGACTGAGCAGTAAACCAGCTCAGGGAGCAATGCTGTGTTTACAGAACTTGGGTTTTTTCTACTTTTTTCTTACTCTGTTTGCCTTGAACAGAAGGGATCTTGTGTTTTGCGTAACTGTCAGGCCACAAAAGCCAGAAGGGAGTAGATACACACAGCAGTGAGGAAAGACACTGTGGTGGGTGCTGATACACCTGCACTGTTATTGTCAGCAATAGTGGTGGAAATACAAAGAAACTTAAAGAATGTTAAAGGACAAACTCAACCAGTAAGAATTCTGGCTGTAGTTCAACTGGTATTCTTTCTAAGGCAGGAATTGATTATCTCACTCCTAAAGTTCCATTTGCCATGCAATTGTCTCTCTTCATCTTATTAAAATAAGAAAGCTCTTTTACACTTTTGTTAGAACTGATATAATCTATCTTTTCAGGAAAACAAACCCATTTTACCCAGTGTTACAGAAACTGGTAGCAGAATGCATCTAGACCATAACACAGTGGGAGTATTCTGAAGACAAATGGCTTAGTAAGAAAGACATTTATATTCCAAATGCAGGGTTTTATATATTGTAATTTGTATTATCAAAGATCCTGAAAAATAATGCACACATTTTATTGTAAATAAAATTATATACTGGAACATTCCAGAGAGGTTGAGGATGTCCCCTCCCTGAAAGTGTTCAAGACCAGGTTGGATGGGGCTTTGGGCAACCTGGTCTAGTGAGAGGTGGCCCTGCCTATGGCAGGGGTGTCAAAACTAGATAATCTCTAAGGTCCAATCCAACATAAACCATTCTATGATTCTATGGAAATGAATGATACAAGTCTAGATGCAGCTCAGACAGAAACTTAGTAATGGACATACACAGGACAGCTGGGAAATCTTGAACAAAAGTTGAACTGGCCATTTTCTTGGACTCAAGGCTCCAGAGCAGTGTGAACAAAGTCTACCTGTACAGTAAAGCATTTCAAGTAACGGACAATGCTTTGTGACATGTGTTGGTGGAGCTGATTCAGGCTGTTTGACACCGACCAGGTCACAGCCTACTTGCCTTGGGTTCACAATAGGGCAATTAGACACTGATTAATTTAATGTTTATCAGTCTTGAAGATTACCTTGTGTGCTTCTGAGGATTGAAACTTCATCATCCAAACATGCTTAACTCTAGCTGTAACAAAAAATGTAAATGGAACTGTAATTAATGCAAAGTAGTTAATTATGCATTATTCAGTGTTATTTCAAGATCATTTTAAGAATCATAGGGTTGGAAGGGATGTCCAAAAGGTCATCCAGCCCAGCTCCCCTACGAGAAGCAGGGACATCACTCACTAGAACAGACTGCCCAGAGCACCATCCGGCCTGACCTTGAATGTCTCCAGGGATGGGCCCTCTACCATCTGTCTAGACAACCTGTTCCAGGGACCCCCCACATCCTCAGATTAAATAACTTTTTCCTAATGTCTAGGACGAAGTCAGTAGGAAAAAGATACTTGAAAAAGAAAATAGTCCTCGTAATTGAAAAAAGGCCTTGGAGTGCTGCGGGATGGAATGAGATGGGAAGGCTGTTAGAATCCAGTATCTAATGAACGCCTGAGCGTTAAGAGGCGCTGGCGTTAGGGCGCCCGGAGGCATCCCCGTCAGCCGCTATAATCGCCTCTTTGTTAGGGCTGGGGAAGACTTTTTATTTTGCTGTGTAGTCTCATCGCTCAGCCGGTGGCCAGCCCTGCGTTCGCTTGTGAGCGATGGCAACACGTGGGGCCTCCGCTGCCCGCGCCCTCGCACACCCCTTCTCCCCCGCGTGGCGGCTCCCGCTGGCGCTCGAGGGCGGTTTCCGGAGCGGACCCTTCCCGCTGCCCCGTGGAGAAGCACCATCGCTCCTGTGGGCACCCCAGGCTCTACCTCGGTCGTGGAGCCGCGTCGCAGGCTCAGCCGCGGCAGGGGAACAACGACTCGCGGACTGCAGCTCCCCCCCCCAGCCCTCAGAGCGGGGCAGCACCACCCATTGGGGGAGAGGAGGGCGCGGGCGCCCGCACGGTCCGTTCTGCATCCCTATTGGCTGGCGTGACCGCGCTTCGTTTTCCTATTGGNCCGCCCTCGCCGCTGTCGCTGCCGGCGGGCCGGTAAGTCCGTGAGGGGCCGCGGCGGCAGAGCTGCTGCTGTGGGTGGCGGAGTGGGGTGAGTCCGGCCGGCGGCCGTACCCGCGGAGCCAACTTTTCCCGCGCGGGGTCGGGGCTTCCTCCCGCGCAGGCGGGACGGTTTGCGGCCACCGGGCAACTAACGGAGCCTGGCGGGAGTCCCTTCCAGTCCGGGGAAGGGCCGGTGGCGGGGAGCGGCTGAGGGGTAGGGTGGGGGGCTCGTCGGATTCCTTCCGCTTTGCCGCGGGGGGCCTGTCTGTGCCCCTCGCGGGTGCCGGGTGAGGGGACCGCGGGGCGGCGCTCCGGGTACCGGCTTCGTCCTGAGCGTCCCCGGGGCGCCGCCGGCGTCCCGGCCACGGCTGTCTGGGGACCTCCGGGCCCCCGGCGGCGGAACCGGCGTCCTCGGCGGGGCGGTGGTGACTTGTGTCGCCTGCAAGAGGCAGCGGGGGGTGCGGGTGAGACAAAGGAGCGGCTCCCGCTCGTGTCCCCGCACTGCCTGCTCCTTGTGCCCGCTCGTGGGAAGATGCGGGACAGACAGTAGTTTCTGACCCCTTCTGCCCTGTCTCTCCTATGGGTTTCGTTTCGCGGACAGTGATGCGAGAGAGGTGGCGGCAGCAGCTCTCGGCGCTGAGAGTTTGCGGTTGAGCCTCGGGAGTCCGAAGCGCCGCAGCCTGCCGTGGGCTGTGTCTGTGTGGGCTGCGGCGCTCAGCTTCACGCGTGTGAAGCTGCGGGCACTTCCCACGGGCTTTGTGTTGTAGAGGTAACGGTAAAAGTAGAGGTAACGGTAAAAGCAAAGGTATCGCCTACGGGCTTCTCTTCTTGACTGGGATCCTGAAAGCCAACAGGTTTGTGTGCTGTCTCTTGAGTTACAACTCCCGGAAAAGCTCCTGGAGTCTTAGGTTCACAAGGAAAAGGTCTGTACTCGAGGGTTATTAAGCCTTGTTAGCATAGATCTTTCCCAATTTTTGATAGGCACTGTAGAAGAATAGCTGTGAAAGTTTGTGATGTGCTCACTGTGCGGATTGTTGGTGATGAGGGGCTTTTTGAAAGGCAGCTTGAACAAATGCTGCTGCAAAGAAACAAGAAGCAGCTTTGCATAGCAGAGCAGTGAGTAACACTGGTGATTGATTTCCATCGCATTTGCAAATCTTTTCTGCAGTTTCTTCTCCCAGTAATGCAGCCAAGTGCTCCAGAGTCCCTTCAGAAGTTTGTGCTTTCTGCAGAGTGCTTTCCTCTATGGCAGTGCCTTGCTTTCATTGTTCTGTCCACCTTCCAGTGGGTTCTTTTATGCTGTGAACAGTAGTGTTGTAAAACTCAATCAAATTGACTTCCAATCTATTTTATTTCTACCACTGAAATGCTTTGGCTAAGAGTAATGTGCTTTGAAGCTGAGTTTTAGATCCATCTGGCTCTGCTGTTGGACGTATCTTTTCCTCCAGAGTAAGAAGACAATATGAAAATATTAATTTTGAAAAGAAAATCTTGTGTGCTTCTCTTCTGTGATCATCTCTTTGTATGATGAGGTACTTTTAACAGGCCTTTTATCAGGTGATGATTTTGAGCAAGTTCAGTATTATTTGGGTTAATTTTTTAACTGTGGAAGTTCGCTTCCATTGCCATGTTTTAAAGGTAAAAGCTACATTTATTTAGAATGCTTCCTATGAGGAAAAAAGGCTTTCACAGACAGAACTGTCTGCCATAGTCTGCTGGATGCTTTCACTTGAGAGAGTCCGTGGTAGACACGTTCACAGGCATAGCTGGGCAGTTAAGTCACTTGGGTTCTAGTTTTGCAAGGACTTGTATTGCAGACAAGCACATGTGTGAGATAGTGCGTGGCTGGGCACTACAAATGCTGTGTGTCATCTGCCTTTTACTTAGCACAGTGGGGCTGGCTCTAGCTGGGAGAAGAGCCTGATCACTGATGTGGACATTATTTATGACTGTATCAAACCGAATGCTAAGGCACTGAGTCAAAGTCTGATTCTTAGTACACCTTAGTGTAAAACCTCAGTGCCTTGAACCTTCTCTGTTTATGTCAGGAAATGTGCTTCCATTAAAACTTGTTGTGAGGTAAATATTAAGCTCCTTCTTCAGCTGCCACTGACTTGAACACATGCAATGTGAGAATCACCTTGTTCATTCTTGAGACTTACATTATTAGTAATCAAGTGTTGGCTGATGTATGTATGTTTTAATTAGAAAAATACAGGTTTTAGGGCCAACATGACATGTTTTGTTGCAGGTTCATGTGGAAGATGCCTAGTTTGAGAAATCTGCATGATGTGACTTCATCTAAGTAATCCTGCTCTGGCATGGATTGGACTAGATGCTCTTTCGAGTTCCATTCCAATCCCTAATGTTGTGTGATTCTGTGATTTGAAGGAGAAAAATCCTTCACAGTTCCCAGGGTTAACTTTGGGACTAAAACCCTGTGAAGTGCTCTTTGTATTAGAGGCTTTCAGTTTAACCTTTCCTGAAGCTTAAATGTTTATGTGGATGAGAACATAGAAATGGGCTCCTAGTGCTTGGACTCTCAGCGTAGATCACCTGGGCACACTGCAAACATACAAGGCTTGTACGGGGAAGAGCTTTGGCTCAAATCCGTTAGGTGGATCACCGGCTCAGGTTTTGTTTCCAGGCCTTCACTTAGGCAGGTACGTTCTCTGCATAACCTAGCGTGCTCCCCTCTCACAAATGCTCGACTGGGTACAAAGCTTATGCTGGAGCCTGCCGTAGGGTTTATGCATGTAGTTCTGTTAGCATAAGTGGAGGTTACGTGCATGAACCACTGCACTCCTGTGTTACATAAAGTTTTACCAGTTACCAGTCAGTCTTCCAGCAGCAATATGCATGACATTTAAGCAGTAGATCCTATCATGCTGTATAGGAAATGAGAAACCTGATTGATACGACCTTCAGTGTGCGGTTCAATAAACTTCACTGTCTTCTTTGAAGTTAGGAGAGCTAGAGTCTGAATCTCTTACACTTCAGAAAAACTGTAATAATCAATAATGGAAATTTGCATTTCTCTCTATTGCAAGTGCAATAGCTTGTTGGCTGGAGTGAATCTGTGTAATATCTATGACTTCTTCCATGGTTTTATGAATTGGTCTAGGGGGTCCTGCTCTGGCAGGGGGATTGGTCTAGACGATCATTTGAGGTCCCTTCCAATCCCTAATGTTCTGTGATTCTGTGAATTTTATATGGAGGAGCCTTTTCCAGTGTTCTGGTTTGTACCTGGATCTTCTCGAAAATAGATGTTGTTTTCCTACTTGACAAAGTTACAGCTTCTGACTGGTGAATGCTGTGCTGTTGATGCAAGTATGAAAAGCATTCCACCTTAACTACAATTGTAAGCATGGTGTCTTTTCTTTAAATCCATATTTTCTTTCCTTTCCGTGAAAAATTGCCCTTATGGCAGTTTGCTGTCTTCGTTTGCCAGAATGGAATTGGTGGTCTATTACATCTGCATTTGGGATTAGAAAAATATCACGTTTTTATTAGCATCAGTTAATTAGGAACTAATTAACTGATTAAATTGGATTAGTTTGTTTGAAATGCTGCTTGAAATAATCTTGAAAGGCGATAAAAAAGCAATGTCAGGGTAAGGACCAAAATTGTGTGGGATTTGTGTGTTGAAGACAAGGGGCATTGAAGAAGGTGGTTTTGAATGCATAGCAACTGCATATTGCTGCAAGGCTGTGTTTAAAGCTTCTAGGCTGCTCCAGCTTTGCATAATATTAAAATGTTTTATTAATTCCTGCTTTGAACAGAATCTGTCCTGTCCTCTTGAATATGTGAGTGTATGCGCACACTTGACAGTTAAGTACTTCTGGGTGCTCGCAAGATTTTTGTTATAGATAGCTGACACTTGGAATACTTGAAGTTATTTGGAAACACTGGTGGAATTGTAAAAGTTTCCCATAAGGCTGAGAGGTAAATCACAGAACATTAGGGATTGGAAGGGACCTTGAAAGGTCTTCTAGTCCAATCCCCCTGCCACAGCAGGAT
>VXBP01009530.1:357454-452358 GCA_013400115.1 Rhinopomastus cyanomelas | reverse complement strand
TAAACATTAATGAGGTTACCCCTCAGTCTCCTTTTTTGCAAGCTCAAGAGACTCTGCTTCCTCAGCCTTTCCCCGTAAGGGAGATGTTCTACTGCCTTCATCAGTGGGAGCACATCAGTGCTGTTGCATTTGCTCATACTATAAATCATTGTATTTATATCAGGATTTGGGCTGGAACTCTGTTAGTGTGGAAAAATGAAATACTCTGGGATTTGTTAAACAATTCCCAACAATCCAAAACCCAACACCTGAAAGATCCCACGGCTATAATAGTTTTTAATGTGCAGCACATGTAAAGTACCACAGGATGTGAAATGTTTTCTTCTGGGTGACACTGTTGTGAAACCTTTGTCCCAGTTACAACCATGTTCAAGAGCAGCAGAATAAAAATAGAGTGTTGTTTCGTCTGGGAGGGTGACTGTTACTTACAACAATTTTAGACACAACCCCGCACGAACTTGGGTGTTTTGGTAACAAATGCAAAGATAGCACATGAAAGCAGCATAACTTCCAGCCCAAGTGAGCACTGGAATTGTCTGAATGTGACCCATTCTTGTCTTTGCAGTGTTGGTGTTTGATGCGAGTGAAGGGTTCTGTGTAGAAGGCTTCAGTGCAGCTTCAATAAACAGTTGTTAGTAGGAGTGTTATTTGTTAGAACTGAAATCAACAGAACATGTAGGATTTGGAGAGATGCTTCATAGTCATCACTCATCTGTGTAGACAATGCCGTGGAAAGCAAGGGTGTGTATGATGTGTATGAAAGCATTTTTTCCTTGAGTTTTAAACGACCAGCATTGCTGGAAAATGGTGTGATTGCTGAGAGGAAGGCTGAAAATGGATTATCTCTCCAAAACAGATGTTTATGTTCTTCCACCTCTAACCTCTGATGTTCTGAAGTGCCCATGTGATGATATGGTATGCTTTGTGCAAACAAAGCATAACAAAGACATGCAGGTAAAAGCATGCTAGGCGTGTAATCAAACGTGCCTGCTGCAGGTGCAAAGTCACCTCAGCATTTGCATTCCATCCTGATTGGCACTGGAGCTCTCATTCTAATCTTAGTGACAGAAGCTATGCATTTGGGGCACTTCTGATAGCTGTTAAAGACAAGATAGCCTCGTTACTGCTTGGAATCTAACCTTTAATTAAAAATAGCTTTGTATGCTCTGAGGCTGTACTGGGTGCTATTTAACTCCCTTCAGTGCCTAAGCCATGCTGTCTCCTAAGGTTTCCTGCTGTTTGCACTGGATAAATATTTATGCTTCAGCAAAGCATTAGCTTCAACTTGATGAATAGTGGATACAACTTAAATTCTTCTTTTAATACTAACCACCATGAGTCAGTTCCATGTAGTTCTAAAAAAATAATTGCAATAGAGGGAGAAAGAAGCAAGTTCCACTGACATTTTTTACACGTTTAAATAATTAAGCAGACTAGCAGTGTGAGTGTAGTGCTAGCGCTGGATTGTGTGAGGTCTGAGTGAGTGGTGAACGCACAGGGCTGTGCTCTACACTGTGGTTTGTCTTTGAGTGCTGGAATCCAGCTCTTAGATGGAAATACAGTTCTTTTATATTTTTAATTATTTTTAATCCTGCAGAATTTGCTGTAGTAAAGGAATTACTAGAGTAAGTGGAAAAGCATTAAGCTGACCCAATGAAAAATGTCTTCAACAGGGGTTGTAATTGACAGGCAGATGGATATGAGCCAGCAGTGTGCCCAGGTGGCCAAGAAGGCCAGTGGCATCCTGGCTTATATTAGAAATAGTGTGGCCAGCAGGAGTAGGGAGGTTATCGCCCCCTTGATTTGGAACTGGTGAGGCCACATCTTGAGTACTGTGTCCACTTTTGGCCACCTCAATACAAGAGAGATGTGGAGATGCTGCAGCAGATGCATAGAAGGGCAACTGAGTGGGTGAAGGACCTGGAGAATAAATCATATGAGGAAAGACTGAAAGAGCTGGGGCTCTTTAGTTTGAAAAAGAGAAGAGAGGAGACCTCATCGGTCTGTACAAATACCTGAAAGGATGTTGTGGAGAGGTTGGTGCTGGTTGCTTCTCACAAGCAATTAGTGATACAACAAGAAGGAACAGGTTCAAGTTCCGACAGGGGAGGTTTAGACTTGATAGTAGGAAAAGTTTCTTCACAGAAAGGGTGGTCAGGCACTGGAATAGGCTTCCCAGGGAGGTGGTTGAGTTGCCATTGCTGGATGTGTGTAAAGATGAGGTGTTGAGGGATCTGGTTTTGGGGTGAACTTGTAAAGTAGGGTACATGATTAGACTTGATGATCCCAGGAGTCTTTTCCAACCGGAGTGATTCTGTGACTTTAATACCAGCCACCATTTCTGAAAATTAGGAAACTGCATTTTCAAGCAGTCTATCTTGTGAGACATGTTGGTCAACATCTGACTGAAGAAGCAGGCTACAGGATATCCAGGTTCAAAAATTAAAACTTACTTCAATTACGCTCCCTCTTAGTGTTTGCTGGCTGAAGGAAATGATATTACTTTTCCAGAGTTGAAATAGATTGTGAAATCAGGCTGCAGCCTGTTTTGTGCTAGGTGTGAGGAGTGTGGTATTAGGGAATTCCTTAGCTCTTGGTACTTAGTGCTTAAGCAACTGTGTGAGGTTTGTTTTGTTCCTTACAGTAGATTTTGCAGTGAAATTCTGAGTGTTCTCCTGTGGTTCAAAGTTTGTAGCACGTTTGGCTGAACCAATTACTGTCTACCCAGTTGAAATAATGCCTTTCTCACTGACTTATTTTGGCATAGTCTAACGATCTGCCTGCTTCATGTCACGTGCAGTGGGCATGCTACTGCTTTTACTCAATTACAGCTTTTAACTGTAATCATTCCACTCACATCTCTCTTGCTCCTAATAATATTGAATTCATAGTCAGGTCTAGAAATACTAATAGGCTCCCAATTATTTTTTCCTGCTTTGAACTAAGTTTCCAGTACAAGAGCCAGAGGAGCAGGTGAGAGGTTTCTGACAATTCTGCACGTGGTCTGTAGCTCTGCCAGTGCTGGTACACCATTTACCAGTTCCCACCTGTGTTTGACATGTAATTGTAAAGGAAAACAATTTCAAGTTTATCTCCCCCCCGACCCAGTTTTCATAGCAGCACTGTGCTGTAATTACCTGTATTTTCACCACGTTGGTGGTGAGACACTGTACTTGGGACAACTAGATTTGTCATGTTCCTTAGTGAAACACTGAGGAGCCTTTAGTGGAGCCTTTAAAGATGATGCTTGAAGTGTCTGGATTCTGTTCTAGCTAGAATTGGCTGAAGTTTGGATGAATTTTCAGTAATGTGTGCAAACACAGCAGAGCTCCAAGGAGTTCTGAGGGAGCTGGGTCTCTTTAGCTTGGACAAAAAAGGAAGCTGAGGGGTGACCTCATTGATGTTTATAAATATGTGAAGGCTGAGTGTCAGGAGGATGGAGCCAGGCTCTGCTCAGTGGCATCTAATGATAGGAAAAGGGGCAGCGGGTGTGAGCTGGAAGATGGGAGGTTCCACATCAATATGAGAAGGACCTTCTTCCCAGTGAGGGTGACAGAGCTCTGGAACAGGCTGCCCGGGGGGGTTGTGGAGTCTCCTTCACTGGAGACATTTCAAACCCACTTGGATGTGTTCCTGTGTGACTCGGTCTAGGTGATCCTGCTGTGGCAGGGGGATTGGTCTAGACGATCTTTTGAGGTCCCTTCCAATCCCTAATGTTCTGTGATTCTGCGATCACACTTAGCCAATCTCTGATGTGTTGCAAGAGCAGATTTGCAATCTCTGCTACTTCTGGTTTTTGTTGTTGCCGTAGTTACTTTCAGCATAGGTGTCTTCAATACTGCTTTTTCTGTCTTACTCAAGAGTGTCTGAAGCATGAGAGTTTGAACCGGTTGCTAAGGCTGTCACTGGAATGTAGTGGTTGGTTGTGCAGTGGTATTTTGTCATAGACTGTTGTTATCAGCAAGCTGTATCTGTACAGATAAAAGTGGTAACGATTTGCCACCAGAAACTTCACAAAGTCAGCAAAGATCTCTAAACTGTGCAGTTCCTTTGCATACACAATACATCTGTCCATTAATTTCTTAGGGGAGTAATGGAAATATCTGATTAATTCCAATGTCGCTGGCATTTTAAAGTGTCATTAGATTATTCTGGCAAAGAAGTGGGTGACGTTTCGTCTCTGTTCACAAAATTGCAGCAATCCTGTGGAAGTGGCAAGGACTAACTCAACCATTTGCCACTGATTTTTCGTATGGTGAAGTGAAAGTCCTGGATAAATTTAGTAGCCATGGGAGTGTACTTGACATCAGGAGCAAAAAGGGCTTCTAAAACAAGGTCCCTGCTTGTACAGTAAACAGAGGAACCGACAGAAGTGCGAATAGGAAGTTGAGTGATGAAACAGGAACCAAATCTGTCACACTTGTCCTTCAGAGGTTCCTTCAATGCTTCTACTTGTTTGTAGCCATAGCTCTAGGATCCTTTTGTGCAGTTACTAACCCCCACCACTTGATTCTCATACTGTTTGGAAAATGGCCATTCACTGAGATGAAATTCATTTCCTCTGGTGAGACTTAACACTTGTTTATTGCTCTTTCCTATAGGTGTGACTGTTCTTAGGGACAGAATGTGAGCTTCCCAGGGTTGTGAAGCTGTACTGATGTTGTTCAGCACTAGTTCATTTGAATCCACCGTGTCCCAAACGTGTGTGTAGTCAGTAACCAGTTTCCACATACTCTCAGAATTACCTCTGCCATTCAAGTGATTTTTCAGTTGCTGCTTGTAAACAGAGTACACTAAATTAAGGTCACAGCTCATAGAGTTCAGACTATTATAAAACCAAACTTGGATGCTTTGTTAGACTACAGAACTATTTGTTGGGCTCTAAAACATGCCGTTGGCTCCAAATGAGGGCTTTGAATTTGTAACTGATTATTGAAGTACCACTCGCTTATTCTGAAAGTACTAGACACTTCAGTCTTAGAGAATGCACTTGCAAATCTGGCCTGCCTTGAGCAGAAGATCTCTTGAGGTTTAATGGCAATGCAAATTAAAGAAACAGGAGAAGAAAAGTAATGCTTGCTCTGTTATTTTTCTTACTGTTTTCTGCTACTTAAGTTATATGGATATAAATTCATTAGAAACTTCCTGTTGATAGGGCTTGGGAACGAAGTCCGGTTGCTTGGTGAGACCATTTACCCTGGAAATCTGCACATGAATTGCTCAAATAAGAGTCTCTTTAGAATCTGAGTTAATTTGAGTGTAAGTAGATTTAGATTTCTTTCTTGGAGTAGTATTCTGAACCGTAGATGTTTTCCTGAAGTGATGACTTTCTACTTGAGGAGCATTTTCATCTAGTATGAAGTAAAACTAACTTGGTAAGCCCGACAGTGTAAGACAAGACGTACTCTGCTTTGCCACTGCAGTGCTTTTGGAATTGAACTGGGTTTTGGGTTTGGGTTTTTTTTGGCTTTTTTGTTTGTTTTGTTTTTTTAATTGCAATAGAGAAGTGAGATACACAGGGTGGGAAATTGCCTGAGACTTCAAGTTGCTTGGACTTGTACTGTGGCAATAGAGCATGTCATGTGTTAGATGAATTCTAATGAGACAGAAGTAGGAGTCCTGCTGTTAGTTTTTTAAAATTCCAGTTAAAAACTCGTGTTTTTTCTGTTGCTTATAAAGTGTGTAAAATGAAGTTCTTTGCTGCTCTGAAATTTTTTAAAATCAAGGCTTCTGCAGAAGGGTTAGGGGTGCGGAGGGAAGGAATGAGGAAGAGTATGAAAGCTGCCTCGGGGAAGGGATGAGGAAGAATATGAAAGCTGCCATGGGGAGATAAAGCTTATTTTTCCTGAAGTTGTTTAACACAGCATTATGTGCATGTGTTTATGCATCATTTTAATTCTGTAACTTAACAGGGAGCAATCATCAACCACTCTAAGCAAGATCGTTTGAGTAGTGATGTATCATCCTCTGGGAAATGCACCTTTGATTATGTTTCCTCTGTCAAAATGAGCTGCTAAAACACACCAGAAGCTTCTTTTTGCTGTAAAATCTGTGGTGTGTTCTTAAGAGCAAGGTTTTAGCTTTTCTCTTGTGATCTTGCTTTTCAGCTGATTTTGGTGGTGGTGGGGGGTTGGGTTGGATTAGATAATCTCCAGAGATCCCTTTCAATCCCTACCATTCTGTGATCTTTGGGGAAATGGTAGACTAGCATCCTGGAGATTACAGTTTGCAAATACTAAGCTATCAAGACTGCTAATGCTGCTGCATTGGCAGAGTTAGGCTGATGGGATGTATCTTAGCAAGAATTTAAAATCAATGCTCTGGAGTAAAAGTAAATGATATTTTAGGTACACGCTGAGTAAACACAGCATAGTGGTTATTCTTGCATTGTACTAAGTTGTTTAAAGCCTGTTTCTAGGACATCCACGTTGTTGACCTATCCCAGGACTCAAGCCAACAGCAGACTTCTATGTTTGTTTAAATGCAGTGTGTTGGACTTCCTTGGCTGCAAGTGGAAATGCTTTGAAAGGACAGCTCATGCTTGTGGGTACATGAAATCTCATCTATGCTACAGAGCAGGAGTCCAGCTTGTAAGGTTTGTACTAGATGTGAACTTGTAACAACTAATTTTTGGTGAATAAAAACAAGTCACTTCTGAAGTAAATAAAAACAAGTCACTTCTAACTTTTACAAACTAATTATCGGTTTGTGGAGCTACCTGCATTGTGTGGGGCCAGAAGGAAGATTCAGTTGAAGTGAAATCTCAAGAGCTACGACAAAATTTCTTCCTGGTGGGGCTTATGTAGCATTTCCTCAAGTCAAACATCTGGCTTGGAGGCCAGCATCTCTGCCTTTCAGCTCGCTGAGGTGCAGATACATAGAATGGGTTGGAAATAGGCAAAGTCTCCCCCATCTCATTCTCAGCCAGTGAAGGTGTGAAATTTTGTCCAAAAGCATTGCAATGTTAATGTTGCTGGCTGCTCTTGGCCTTCTACCTTTTGGTGTTAACAATGGAAGGTGAAGAGCCTGGTCAAATTGCTGTTGCTGCTTTGTGAGCTTTTTCCTTCTGATAAGTCACTGCTGAACTGCAAGTCAGATCGATGCTTTGCCACTTGCTCTGGCTGAAATGGTAGATGATGCTGGAGTTGTTGGTACTCAGACATGAGTTCCAGCCTCTGCTCCATTCTACACGTGCCTTTAGGTCGTACTCACAGAATCACAGAACATTAGGGATTGAAAGGGACCTTAAAAGATCATCTCGTCCAGTTTTAACACCATAGAGTTTTGTGGCTGAGGCAAGACTTGGAAAGCCTGTGTGGACTAGGTCACCTTTGTAATATTAGGACACTGTTTCCTTTTACCCATTGCGTTTCATCATTTCAGATATGTTTGGTTAAGCTTGTGATTGTGCTCACTGTGTTGTGAATTTAATTTAAATTCTATTTCCTTATGATGTTAATACTTTGGGTTTTTTCTGTGTAAATGTTAGTGTTAACCTCCTTTATGAGGAAAGGATGAGAAAGTTGAGTCTCTTTAGTTTGGGCAAAAGGAGACTGAGAGGTCACCTCATTAATGTTTATAAATATGTGAAGGCTGAGTGTCAGGAGGATGGAGCCAGGCTCTGCTCAGTGTCATCTAATGATAGGGCGAGGGGCAATGGGTGTGAGCTGCAGCATAGGAGGTTCCACATCAATATGAGAAGGAACCTCTTCACAGTGAGGGTGACAGAGCTCTGGAAGGGGCTGCCCGGGGGGTTGTGGAGTCTCCTTTACTGGAGACATTTAAAACCCACCTGGATGTGTTCTATGCAACTTGGACTAGGTGCTCCTGCTGTGGCAGGGTGATTGGACTGGTTGATCTTCTGAGATCCCTTCCAATCTCCAATGTTCTGTGATTCTGTGTTAGGGGGTGGGATGTAACCAGAATAAGTTGGTTTACATGTGGTCTGTCGTGTCTGGCTCTGTGGTTACTGGTGTGGCAGTTGTACTTAGTCTGCTTGTGTGCAGAAGGCAGCAAGGAAGAAACAGTAAAGCAGGATTAAGCAAAAAAAAAGCAGTTGTGGAAGTTCCTTCATCTTACTGCAGTTTGGCCTGCACTGCTAGGGCTGCTTTTGTACTGCTGTAACGATATAAATTTGATCTACTACCTCTTGTACAATTCAAGTGAGTATATCAACGTGTAATCTCTTATCTCTGAGTTGTTTAGCTGGCATGAGTCATTCGGCTGTCTTGAAAGAGTTATCTCCTGGCTGGTAAAGGGCAAGTACAGGGGTAGTTTTGCATACAAAAGGTGGTTTGTAAAGGTTTGTTTGCCAGACTGAAGTTGAGCCAATATAGCTGCCAGGAGTCAAAGGTCAGGATTAAAATCTTCAACAGCCTGTGCTTACAGGGATCCTACCTTCTGCTCGAGATTTTTCAGAAAGCATTCATCATGAATGTTTTTGGGGATCTTCTGTTTTCTTTTTACATATTGACAGAATTGGAGGTTTGTAGAAGGCTGAGTTACGCTTGGATATGCCAAGCATGTGTGTGTAGGTTTCTGGGCTGCCAAGCATCAGTATCTGTGATGCAGGATCCTTTGCACAGCCTCCCCCCACCCCATATTTAAGGCAGTTACTTATAGTTTCTGAGTAGTCTAGTTAATGTATGCTTGTTTTCTTTAGAGTAAGGATTTTTTCCCCTTATTTGTGGTCATCAAAACTAAATTGAAGTCTCTTCTCTGTGGCTGAATATTATTAGGCCTAAGATTTTAAAATTTTGTAATCAATAACCAGTCAGGAGAACTTTTCCATTTGATGGGCAAATGTCTGTCACTTTGTCACATCCCAAGTGTTAAACTATCCAAGAAGCACATGGCACAAGATCAGGAAGTCATATTTAAATCTATGTGATGGTAAAGTCCATCTATCCTTGACTCTTTAGGGCTGACATTCTACATTGTGATCTGAAGTGTAAGCTGCAAGTAAGGTGGTTGCTTCTGGCACTGAGACGGTGAGAGAGGGATTGCAGCAAAGCACCAAAACTGAAAAATACAGAAATAACTAAATTTGAATTGACTGTAGTTTCAGTTCTTACATTTCAGCAACCTTTACAAACCCAAACCACTAGTAACAACCACGTTCAAAGTAGTCCTCTTCTGTAGGCTCACCACCATATTGTGAAGACAACTGCATTAATGACCACCCCAGACTGGACCAGCATTTCTGAAAAGTTGTCTAACTGTGGATGTTAGTAGGGGCCTGGAAAGGATCTGATAGATAAAGCTGGAAGAGTGTCCTGGGGGAGCAACTTCTGACTTCAACCTTCTGAACCTGGAGGCTTATACATTTAGTGACTGTAGATAGGTTCTTTTATTAACGCATCCAGGGCTTCTTTTTTCTGTCTGCTCGTGTCTTTGGGCTTTGGGCACAAAATCTGTTTCCTTTGTATTGTTTTTGTCAAGTCACAGAATCACAGAAAGTGAGGGGTTGGAAGGAATCTTGAAAGATCATCTAGTCTAACCCTCAGGTCCTCCTGTTTTGAACTTGTTACCTGCAGTTTCACCTAATGCTTGTTAGATCTCCTCTTGGAAGATGCTGAACAGCTGTCCCTGGCGTTTTAGGTATCTGCTTGAGTTGGTGATGCTGGGTGTGCTGTAGCCAGCTTGTTGACACTGTCTGGTTTTACACTGAAGGCAGCAATCACTGGAGAACATTTGGTACTGAATCTTCAAGCGTGGCTTGCATTGTGTGCATGAAGCATGCCACTGCCTCAGCCTTAGCACATGGGGCTTTTATGTCTTTGTGCAAGTTCGAAAAATGTCATGAAGACAGACCTGCCCTTTGTGGTTTGTGAGACTTGTCAGAGAGGTTTTTGGAGTGCTCAGTAGCATCAGATTGTTTTCTCAAGAGATTCTGATTGATTTGCTACCCATTACTGCACCTGCAACAGGTACCTGCTGGAACAGGATAGCCTGACCATGTTCAAAATCACATTGTAAATGAACAGATCATGGTGTGATGAATGAGTTGTGCAATAACATCAGGAATCTTTAACCTTTTTTGGTGGTTTATTCAAGAATACGTTTGCCTGAGTGCTGCTCAGTGTCCTGAGGCTTACCGAGGGTTGTGTCTTTGTCTCTGAAACAAATTAGGAAACAGAAGAGTCCTCCAATGTGAATTTAATCACAGAATGTAGTCCTTATGTGAATTTGATGTCTGATACAGACCTGGTTAAAAAGGTTTTGATAGTATTTGTACCACTTCAAAGGGCAAGAGAAGTTGAATCCTAAATGGGGCTTCCCTACTTCTGTTCAAACTACTACAGAGTACAAGATCACTATGTGCCAGGGGCTTGATCTCTTGCAGGTCTGGTACATCCTGACAGAAGGCTCACAAGTTTACTTAGTTTCCTCTTCTGAGATAAGCTGGCAGACTTGGTTGATAGTTAACAAATTCTTAACTCTCTGCTCTGTTTTTCCCTTAGGCTAAAAGAAAAACAACTTAGGAAATTGTACAGGCATCCAAGCAGATACTTTTTCAATTAGATAAGGACATAGTGTATGCTTTCCCTCCTCTTCCAGCAATTCCCAGAGGATGGAACTTCAGCAGTTTTTGGCTCCTGGTTTTGTTTGTTCCAGCTCTGTGACATCCACTAGCAAATGCCTGATAGTGTAGTTCCAGAAGGTCAGTTCTGCAGAACTCCAGAGTTTATTCTTCATCAAACTCCTGCCTCGTTGTACTCAATCCAGATTTAATTTACTCATGTGCAGTCTGTGGATGAATTCTACAAAGCTAAGTAGCTTTAAAGAATACGAAAGCCACCTATTGTGGGAAGTTAATTTTAAAGAGCAACCAGTGCATGGGTTTGTGACTTTATTCTAAGCTGTGATTTGATGTTATTTTATTAAAAAAAGCCTTGAGTGACAGGTGTGAAAGACAGAAGTCATTTAAGTCGATGGATCCTTTAGTAAGTTCTCCAGAGAGTAAGTTTCAGTTCATCATGGCTTGCTCACCACCAGCTCAGTGCATAGCAACTTGTCCTCACTACCCCTCTATGCAAAGCAGTAAGTTTGGTAAATTCCTGTTGTATTTGTGCTTTAGGGAAAAAACAAGACTTGCTTTTGTCAGCAGACTTGTGTGATGTCTTATTCCAGGTGTAGTCCTCATTTTGAATCAAAAAATTACCAACATTCCCTGTGTGAGGAAGTTTCATTATGCTGTTGGAATAGAACAAGATTAATTTACAGCTCTCAGAGGCTGCTTATGACTTAGGAACAGATTCAGGTAAGTCTTACCTCAGGCTACAGCAAAAGGGATTGCAGACTGTGTGGAATATAGGTTAGACTTGAGCTCTAGTACCAGCAACAAGAGATTAAGTTGCTTATGTCCTAGTATTCCAAGTGGTGGAGTTTAGTAAGGGCTGTATGGCTTTACATATGCTTGCTTTAAATTGGGGTTCTGCTAGGAAGACTAGTTTGTGAATTGTTGTTTAGTATAAATCATATTTCCTGCTGCTAATGCAAGTTGAGACTGTTGTAGAAAATACTCCAAATACTTTGGACAGAGATAATTTGCCACGTTAGCTGCTGTGCCTGTGCACGGTTTAATCGAAATGTGAAATGTGCAGTAATGTGATAAGACATGCAATGAAAGTGTCAGCTACAGTTGTTTGACTTCGTGCTAATAAAATATATACGTCTAATAAAAGCTCTAACAGAGGTGTGGCAAACATTTGGATGTTTGAGGCTTATTCCTCTTCCCTGCTGTTGTCTTCTGTCATGGCATTAAATGACTGTCCCTTAACGTCAGCATTTGAAGCTGCTCCTCAGTTTCAGTTGATTTGTGAGGAAAAGAGATCCTGTTTTTAAAGACATTCTCAAACTCCACTCTGCTGAACTTTGTGCAGGGACTAAAGAGGAAGAGACAAAGGATGCAAAAATCAATCACCTGCTGATGTATCCTGATGTATCTTGCAGCAGGATGTTTTTGGAGGGGAATGGTGGGGAGATGCTGTGTCGTGTTTGCTGTATTGTTTGAATTTTCACTACAGTTTCGGTATTTAGAAAATATCTCCTCAATATAATGTTATAACTACATTTTTCAGTATACCTGCTTTATGTTGCTTTAAATCCATAGTGACTGGGGCATCTAATTCTTACAGTGGTCTGTACCTTGCAGTTGAATCCACTCTGATGGACCTGTAATTAATTTTTATAAGGCATGCTTTTTTAATCCTTTGTGAATTTCTTTTTCTTGTAAAAGCTTAACAGAACCTGTAAGTTAGACCTTACTTTGGCCTACTTTGTGTTGAAAATGTCATTTTAGAATTACTTCCTGTACACTTGGTATCGGCTTCAGGAGAATTTCTGCTGTTAACTGAAATGTATTAATCCTTCCTTTAGAACAGTCCTGGGTTTGGTGTTTGAGACCACATGTAGAAAATTGTGTCCAGTTCTGGGCCCCTCAGTTCAAGAAGGACTCTGAACTGCTGGAGAGAGTCCAGCACAGAGCCACAAAGATGATGAAGGGAGTGGAACATCTCCCTCATGAGGGAAAGGCTGAGTGAGCTGGGTCTCTTTAACTTGGAAAACAGGAGACTGAGGGGTGACTTCATGAATGTCTATAAATATGTGAAGGGTGAGTGTCAGGAGGTTGGAGCCAGGCTCTGCTCAGTGGCATCTAGTGATAGGACAGGGGCAATGGGTGTGAGCTGGAACATAGATGATTCCACATTGATATGAGAAGGAACTTCTTCCTGGTGAGGGTGACAGCGCTCTGGAAGGGGCTTCCCAGGGGGGTTGTGGAGTCTCCTTCTCTGGAGACATTTAAAACCCATCTGGACATGTTCCTGTGTGACTTGATGTAGGTGATTCTGCTGTGGCAGGGGGATCTGCTGTGGCAGATGATGTTTGGAGGTCCCTTCCAATCCTTAACGTTCCGTGATTCTGTAACTCTGGACATCATAGCAGTCCAACTTGGTCTACAACTGAACTAGCACAAAATGTGCCACCCTCACCAAAACAGGGCATTGTTATCGAGCAGATAATTGCAGAATTAGATTTCTTATTTGTGACACTGTTGTGTATTGCTGTGGATGCCTGTGTGCTTGAGGTTAAACTGTGTATTCAGCAGGGTATGTGCAAAAGCTAAAGTAAGAATAATCTATCTTCTGCACCGCTTTGCTGCCTTAAGTCACATTGAGACTTAGCCTCTGCTACTTTAAAAATTGAAGACTTGATCAGCAATAAGTTGTCATGTTTCTTTTAGTTCAGCTAGATTGAGACTTAGCCTCTGCTACTTTAAAAATTGAAGACTTGATCAGCAATAAGTTGTCATGTTTCTTTTAGTTCAGCTAGATTGAGACTTAGCCTCTGCTACTTTAAAAATTGAAGACTTGATCAGCAATAAATTGTCATGTTTCTTTTAGTTCAGCTAGATTTCATTTCAGAGGTTCATGCTTTTTCCAAAAAAAGACTTGCCTTCAAACACCAGCTTGATATAGTGTCCTTCATTCAAAGGACAACAGCAGCCAAGGATGTTCTTGTTTGGCTTTGCTGGTCAAATGGTTCCTGTGTTCTCTGGGAGCCTTTAAGCTGAAAATAACCCTTGACGGAGCAGTAGAAATAGGTGAAAAAAATATATCTCTGATAAACTGAGGAGTGGAGTGTCCAGAACTCCTCTGGACACTTTTAAATCACATGTTTCTTGCTTTGAACAATATTAGCACAAACGTTTGTGCTATGAACGGGGCTCAGTAGGGAATAGTTAGTATTGTCAACCCTGCAGAAGCACAAGACATTGCAGAAGCCTTTGTGTGCCTTCACAGGAATGAAAGTAGGACAGGTAGATTGTGTGATTCTGCAGCAGCTGAGGAGGTCATTGCTTCAATAATGGTAGCAGGACTAGCCTTTGTGATTGTTAGCATGCAGTATTATCTTTAAAAGCCTTACTTCTCATCAGGCTTTGACACGTAGCCTATTCAGAGGCTACTAATCCGTATTGTCATCATTATACCTTTAAAGACCATCAGTGCTGGTCAGGAATAGCTTCTTTTCAGCTAGATGACAATTCCTCTATGACAATTCTTCTCAGTTCTTTGTTGATGCAGGTTGACAGAACTGATGAGGTTTGAGCTGGAGATCAAGTCTGGACTTTGTTCAAAGTAGTGGAATCTGGAACAGATTACTCAGGGTCTCGTCCATTCAGGGCTTGAATATCTCCAAGGGTCAAGACTCATCAGCCACTCTGGGCAACCTGATGCAGTGTTCAATAACCCTTTAGTGTATTTCAATTTGTGCTTTTTGCCTTGTGTCCTGTCATAGGACACCAGTGAGAAGAGCACGGCTCTATCTGCTTGACTCCCTCCCTCAGGTAATTGCCTGCATTCATAGAATCATGGAATGGTTTTGGAAGGTTTAGTTCCAAAACCCCTGCTGTGGTCAGGAACACCTCTCACTAGACCAGTTTTCCCAGAGCCCCATCTGACCTGGCCTTGAATGCTTCCAGAGAGGGGGCAGCCTGTTCCAATGCTTTACAAACATCATAGTGAGGAATTTCATGCTAAGATCCAATCTAAACCTACCGTCTTTTAGACTGTAATAACTCCCTCTTGTCCTATTGTTAGAGTCCCTCATAAGAAGTCCCTCTCCAGCTTTCCTGTAGGCCCCCTTCAGGTACTGGAAGGCTGCTGTAAGATCCCCTAGGATCATAAAACGCCGGTGAGTTGTCTTCAGGTTTAATAGTGTCAGCCTCTCCTCATGTGAGAGATGCTTTGGTTCATCCATCAGCTTTGTGGCCTCTTCCCAAACACTGTCCAGTATGTCTGTGTGTCTGTTGTGTGGAGGAGCCCAGTGCTCCAAATGCGTCTCCCCAAGGCTGAACACAGGGAAGGATCACGTTGGTGAGCTCTGTTCCATCATCCACCTTCATTAATTAAGATGTGAAACTGTCCTGGCCCTTGCATACACCGTTAAGGCCAGTTCGCCAGCTGGGCTTTGTGCCACTGGCCACAACAGCCCTTTGAGCCTGGCAGTTAAGACAGTTTTCCGTGCTCGGAGGCTTGGAGTTTCTGAGTGCAGCTCTGGATGCAGAACACACAGTCAGCAGGGTGTAGCTCAGGCTTTTCTGTATCTCCTGTCAGCAAGTCCTCTGTCCCACTTGGCCATGGACCCTGAGTCTTCCTGTTGTGAATGACACTTCTGCAAAGGCCAGTGATGCATTCCTCAGAGTTCTTGTTCCTCCCTCTTGCTTTAATCCTCCTTCCTCTGGGTATCCTGTGCTCCACTATGTCACAGTCACTGCAGCTATGGCTGGCCTGACCTTCCCATCACGGTCCAGTTTTTCCATGGTTGTAATCGTGATGTTCAGCACAGTGCCTGCCCCTGTTGACTCCTCAGTATCCTCTTTCAGGAACTTCTCACTGCGCTCCAGAAACCTGGGTTGCTTGTCCCCTGTTGTGTTGCCCTTCATGGAGAAAGCAGGGTAGTTCTGCAAAACCCACTCTGCATTTCATGTCTTTGAGTCTTATTACTGATCATCTTGCTCTGTCTGAGATTGTGTGGGCTGCTGGACAAGAATCCATCCTCAGGCTACATGCTGAGGCAGAAGGTGTGGCTTGCAGTTGCCACAGTGGGGGAGGACTGAAAGGTTTTCCATCACTCTTTATTTCAGTGACCTTTCCAAGTTAGCAATGGTAGTTGAGTAGGAAAAACCAGACATTTCACTTCATCAAGCCCATACAGTTTCTTCTCGAGTTCTGCAAGCTGAAAAATAAATTGAGATCAAGAAGATAATATTTTTTGCTTTCAAAATGCCATTTCTGCAGAACTTTGACTTATTGAGCTTCCCACGCAGTACATATTTGGAATTTATTAAACTGCTGCACGTATGTGAGACTCCCATGCTTAATGTGAGCTTGCCCAAGTGAGGCAGAGGTTTGAAGTAATATCAGCAGTGAAAGAGTGGTAAGATTGGTTTAATGTAGTGACTGCATAGTTCTCACAGACTGTGTCTGCTGCTTCTTTCAGGCTGAAAGTTTTGGAACAGATGTTGGAAGATGTTAGCTGTGGATACTGGCCTTGTGGAGGAGTGGTTATCAGAGTTCAAGGTAAAATATTCTCAGTTGCTTACCCAGTTGTGTTTGAAGAGCTGCATGGAAGAGTCCTTGATGGCCATAGAGAAAGAAGACAAATAGTAACCTTGGGTTTTGTTGAGTTTAGATGATATATGCAAATGTCTGCTTTTTCTTTGTCATCTTTGGGATTGCATACTTCCTGAATGCAGAGTAGTGAAAACATGCATCCCTGATGAGTGCTCTTGTTTTAGCATGGACTAGATTTAACCAGGGGTTGTACTTCTGATCTGCTCAGATACACTGAGAGTGTGTTTTGGAGTCTAATCTCTGATGAGCTACAGGTAAGTACTAGAAGAGCTATTAATAGTAAGTTTTAAACGACAACTTCCAGAGGGTTGTTGATAAGATTAGATTTTTGCCCTTCTAAGCACTGGTAGAAAATCTGTTCAGTGTTAAGTGAGAGCTGTTCACACCAGTTGGAATTTGTTTTCTTTCAAGGTCCTGTGATAATTTTCACTGGCTGGCTGCAGTTAGTCTTGAGAAAGTGCCTGAGAGTATGGATCTGCAAAGTGCCACGTTTCACAGAACTGCACTTTCACAAGGAAATTTTACTGGAATTGCACCAGTGGAGCTCTTTTATCTATTTCCTATCCTGTGTCATCTGGCTCTGTGTGAAACTGTCTGCAAAAAGTGGAAGTGTAGTGTGTCTCCTGGCAATTTTGTTGTCCTGAAAACACTGTGATTTCTGTAGTAAGGATTTCTTTCCGAAGTGAAGTTTAGTTCGCAGTAAACACTGATAAATAATACCTTGTAATGAGAAATTGCTGTTGAAATAGCTGTTATTTTAACAATAAAAACTGCTTTTCATTTCAGACACTGCCAGAAGCATCCATATCCAGCTATGCTACCAGCTTGAAAGAAAAGACTGCTTTGATTTCATCTCTTTACAAAGTAATTCAGGAGCCACAAAGCGAAGTGAGTATATTGAATGTCTCACACCAAATGTCTGATGTAGTACCAGCAGAGTAAAATATGACCTTGTGTTCTAACTACGTGAACTTCAGGCCTACATGTGTTTCCTCACTTCCATCCAAGTGTTTGTTCTTAGCAATGACATACTACTGATTAATAAATCTTGGTACCTACTGATGGTAGCTAAGTTTGTAGCCCATACTCAGGGACTTCAGGACTTGGGTATAGAGTTGAAGTGTTGAGAATCAGTCTGTGAGACAAACAAACCATTCATTTGCTATTACAAAGAAATGTAGTTCACAGTACTACTGTTAGTAAAGATACTTTTAGTTACTGTGGTAGTTTCTGGGCCAGTGGTAAGTGAAATGTGTAATTCACTGCAAGAAGAGTCTAGATGTCAAAATGTAAAGGACTTTTAATTGAATCAAGAATCCAACAGTAAAAAAATTAATGCCTAAGGTTTGTTTCTTTATAAATACAAGTTATTTTTCCTAAAGCAGTACTGTTGTCACAGACTGTAGTCATGTAGGCATTGGGATTAAGAAATGGGAAGTGTTTGGAGTCTGTAACCCATTTGGATGCAGCTTGAAAGGAAGAGGGATGGACATGCTTGGGTATTGTTCTGTTCCAGCATTACAACTTGTTTCAGTCTAGATCTCTCTTAGAACTGTTTTAGCACAAAACAGTATTTTGAAGCAGCAGCAATAATTAGTGTGTTTTGATACTAAGTTGTGGCATTTTGAGGAAGAAAATCTGTTTTATCTACTGATTATGCATTGAAATGTGGCGATACAAGACTGTCTCAGCTGAGATAACCAGTGAACGTGGATGCTGGTCACAGCTATTTGTGTGTCACTCAGAGTTCAAGCACGTCACTCTGAAGTGAGACTTCAGTAATGGAAGCATGCAAATCGTGTGAAATATGTAAGCTCAAGATGGAAAGCAGTTGTGCTGGAAAAGTGTTCTAGAAGGATCTTTGATATTCTGCTCTTAAAACTGACAGAGTTAGCTTGTAAAGATTTTTTTTTTGTCTTTGCTGTAGATTTTTCAGATTATTTTTCCCAAAAAGTAATTGTATCTGTCAAAAGTTCCTCTTGTTTTTCTTAAGAAAAATCCTGTCAGATTACCCCAAATTATTTCTTAAAAAGAACCAACACTTGCTAAGAGCCTTTGGGTTCAGAAGTAGCTTAGGGAGGTAAGAAATGATGCCTCACCTTCCTTTGTATTCAAGAGGAAGAGCTTAGATTTTTTTTCCTAGCAGGCACTTCTGGTGGTGTTGCTAAGGAGGCAAATATAGAAGAATGGGTTCCTTTACCTTTTTGAAAGCTTGTTCCTTTGAAAGACTGAAGGGGGTGACCTAGACAAACACCAGAAGAACTGAGTGTTGTAGTTGGAATAAGATGGAAGACGTGATCTGCATGCTGCTGGCAGTAAAGCCTGACCTATATCCTAGTTCTTAAGGATTTTTCAGAAGGGCATTGAGTAATAATTTGCTTTCCAAAGTATTGCAGTGGCAGTTCTAATGATTATGGTATCTTCTCTCAGCTCAATTTATAAAATACTCTAAAATGCACATCTGGTTTGAATTCTGTCATTTTCAGGTTGAAACTTTGCTGGGTTTGGTGATGGATTAAATTTCAGCAAAGGCATGTCACGAGCCTGAACACTTCTGATTTTAAACAAATTTAGAACCTACATTAATCGTGTAGGTGAACTGTTAAGATATTAAATCTTGGCTGTAAGAAGTGAGGAAGTAAAACCAGTCCTTTAGACATGTTACACTTGAATGTTCTGTCTTTCAAAGATCTGTAAATGGGCAAAGTCACATTTTATGTACTTTTTTTTAATATGCTAGCTGGAGCTGATAAAATGAGTTTAGGTAGCTGAAATCTCATATTTCATTTAGCCCTCACTAATACTGGTTCAATGTATTATTTCCTTTATATCTACTTGAAGTTGATTGTAAAATTACTCTTGACACTTCTTTTTTCTGTCTCAAGTGTTTTAAATACATTGAAGTTTCTAGAAGATTTAATGAGAGTGAAGAAGTGAACTCATTCTAGTGTTTTATTCAATCCCAATTGTAATTTCTATTTCAGCTTCTGGAGCCAGTTTGCCATCAGCTGTTTGAGTTCTATCGCAGTGGAGATGAGCAGTTGCTACGGTTTACGCTGCAGTTTCTACCGGAATTGATGTGGTGCTATCTCGCTGTCTCAGCCAGCAGAGATTTGCAGAGCAGTGGATGCATAGAGGCTCTTCTCCTAGGAGTTTATAACTTGGTTGGTATTTGCATGGAATTTTTCACACCTGAAGGTATTTGTGTGCTTTTCACAGAATTGTAGAATGCTCTGTTGGAAGGGATCCTCAGAGGTCACCTAGACTAACACCGCTGCAGTGAACAGGGACACGTGCCACTAGATCAGGTTGCTTGGAGCTCCATCCAACCTGACCTTGGTTCACCACCTCACTGTAAAAAATGTCTTCTTGATACCTGGTATAAGTCCCCCCCACCTTTCAGTGTAAAACCGTCACCACTTGCCCTGTGGCATCAAGCTTTGCTAAAAAGGTAGTCTCCATCTTATAGATCCCCTTTTAAGTACTGAAAGGCCACTATAAGGCCTTCCCAGAGCCTTCTCCAGGCTGGACAACCCCAACTGTCTTGGCCTGTCCTCATAGCAGAGGTGTTTCGTCCTTCTGATCATTTTTGTGGCCCTCCTCTAGATCTGTACCAACAAGTTCATGTTGCTCTTGTGCTGAGGACTCTAGAACTAGACACACTATTCAGGTGAGCTCTCACAAGAGCGCAGTGGAGTGGCAGAACAATCTCTCCTGACCTTCTGGTGGTGCTGCTTTTCATACAGCAGTGAGTGTGAGCTGGAACATAGGAGGTTCCACATCAATACAAGAAGGAACCTCTTCCCAGTGAGGGTGACAGAGCACTGGAAGTGACTGCCCAGGGGGTTGTGGAGTCTCCTTCACTGGAGATGTTTAAAACCCACCTGGATGTGTTCCTGTGTGACTTGTTCTAGATGATCCTGCTGTGGCAGGGGGATTGGACTGGATGATCTTTTGAGGTCCCTTCCAATTCCTAATGATTCTATGATTCTGTGATTTCTCTCCAACTTCTACCTTTGGATATATGAAATCAGTTTCTAAATTGTAGAAAAATAAGAAGTTCTTTGTATGTGGAGTCACTTATTGGTCAGATCTGCTTTGGGACTTCTGAAGTTGGTTTTGTTTGAAGTACTTTAGAGCTCTTCTGTGGTACATAGGCATATACTTTTTGCCTTATCCATTAGTCTTCTATTAACTTACAGGAGTGAGAAGTTTGCCAATAACACTGCTATGCTGATGTCTTGCAAAAAAGTAGCTTCTCTGAAGTTTTGCATCTGTGTTTCTTTTAACTCTCTAAGTGTGGAATTATCAGACTGGCTTTTGCAGATGCTTTGATGTCAGCTACGATCAGGCTGTATGAGGCTGCAATCATTATGGAGCCGCAACATTTCCAAAACAAATGGCTTGTAGAGGCAATTGCTTGATGGATAAACAGTTTTCAGAACACAATTACTGAGCATTAACCCTTGCAATTAGTAAATTGTGTGGAATTAATAAAAATATAACCCCATATTTAAGCATACAGAGACTTCCAGTTAGTGTTTTGAAGGTGGAATGTGTTTGGAAATGTCTGTGCCCTTTGCTACGTCAGTTGAGTAGTTTACAGAACAAAGGAAATGTGATAGAAAGCAGATACAGGGTTCCTACTTTGTAGCTCAGATTGTTGTAACATCCCTGTCTGTTCCTATAGTAATTTGTTGGCTTTCTTTATCTGTTTACTCCCACCCAGCGTTTAACATTTTTGGATGTCTGGCTTCCGCAGCACAGTGTAACCCTTGGTGTCTTCTCTCTTTCAGGAGATAGTTGACAAAGAGGGACATAGCAAAGTGCTGAGTTTCACAATTCCATCTTTGTCCAAACCTTCAGTCTATCATGAAGTAAGTGATGCCTATAACATTAAGTTGTTGCTGATGGATAAAGGAAGCAGTGCTTTGGGGGCCTGTTTGTTAGGAATAAAAGTGAAATAAAAGTTTTTGCATGTTGCCTGGTGATGTAGGAATATTTCTTACCCTTCTTACCTGAAGCCATATACCTTATGTGGTGTAAAATAACCTCTCAAATCTAAGGGAAATCAGCAGTCAGGTAACCGTAAGCCTGTTGGTGACTAATGTGCAAATGCAGTGATGTTAATCATGACCTGTTTTCATCTGCAGTGTAGCAAGACTTCAACAACTTAATGACCCTTTTCCTTTAGCCTTCCAGCATTGGCTCCATGGCTCTCACTGAAGGAGCTTTATCGCAGCATGGTTTGTCCAGGGTTGTGTACAGCGGACCTCATCCTCAGAGGGAGATGCTAACAGCACAGAACAGGTGAAATTGCCAAACAGGATTTTACTGCATGTGATTTTTGGGATAGGTATGGAGCAAAGATGGAGAGGTACAAGCTGTGTTTTGTGGTGGGTTTTTCTTTGTTTTTAAAGTGTAAATGTAGATGCAGAAGTACTAGATGCAGCACGTGTTACTACTACATGTGATGAGGAACAGCTTACAGAACCAAGCTACTCCATTGTCCATTTTATTAAAATGATGTCCCAGTTTTGATTTTCTAGGGTCTTCAGACTACAGTAAAACCAAGAACAGTATTATGATAAATAAAAACAGGTTTTATTAACTAAGAACAGAAGCAGTTAGAAAAAGGGCAATAAGAAACAACCTGTAAACCACTGGCAAAAGAGACCTGACCTGCCCCCACCTCAGATGGGACAAGCCACGCTGCTTGAGAAACCTGACAGAATTCTCAGCAGCTTCTCCTGCTGTGGGTGACTAGGAAAACCACCTGCAGGAAAGAAAAATATGGACAAAGCCTTTTCACCTCACCACTCCCTTTCAAGCAGCAGTAGTTATAATGGATAGGGGAAAAGAAAGAAAAGAAAATAAAGTGGGTATAAGGATAAAATGATGTTAAAGCTGAATGAGAAATGAGGGGAAAAAGGAATCAAAGTGCAAGAAAGGAGAGTTAAACACTATTGGGGGAAAAAGATGGAAGGGGGATTATCTTTTCTCGAGGTCCATGTGGCAGGAGGAAGATGGCAGATCAGAGTGGCAGCCGTCTGCAGCGTGGCTCGGGCAGGAAATCCCTTTCCCTCTCACGTGCCCTTTATAGTGCCATGGAGAAGGGATATCCATCGGTTCTCATGTTAGTGATGTGATGGAATCCAGTTGGTTCCCTAAGCTGTTTTGTCATGTCAAAGGGTCAGAAATTAACCCATGGAATCATAGAACAGAATTATGATTCCTAATAATTGTAAATGCTTTACGCAGGCAAACGCTGAGTGTTGTCTGCAGATAGAAAGCTTTAAAAAAACGTTGTTTGATTAGTGAATCTGCTGATGTTAACTCTTAGTGCTGTTTCTAAGGTCATTAAAACCCTGGTTTTCAGAGCAAGAAACAGCTACAGGGTTGTCTGCTGTTGCTGTGCCTGTTGCACCAAATAACTGATGCAGACAAATCACTATCTGATAGCTGCTGCTCAGTGAGCAGTTGCTTGTTCTAACAGCATCAAGCTGTACGACTGTACTAAGCTTGTGGGTCACACTTACTCTGTGCTTAAACCCACAACAAAGGAAACAGCAGATCTGTTCAAATAAATCTTGCAAGTTTTCTGTGTAAACTGGTTTCCTTTTCAAAAATAAAGCTGGTAACGTAATTCTAATGTCCTTTGTAAATCCCAGGTTTGAAGTGCTGACTTTCCTTCTGCTCTGTTACAATGCTGCCTTAAGCTACATGCCTGCAGTCTCTCTTCAGTCGTTGTGTCAGATTTGTTCAAGGTAATTTCTGTAGCTTGATGACACTTAGTATGGCATTTTCAACTTCAAAAGCAAATAATGCAGCTGCCAACACTTAGGGAAAAGCCAAGTTTACGAGCATCTTCTGGGAACCTCATGTTTTCTCTTTAAAAATAAATAAATTCAAGGTGATTGCATTTGAAGTCTCTCTTGTATAACTTTACTCTGCGTTCTCAAAATGCAGAAGCAGTGACTTGGTTTGTATGTGCTGCTGTTAAATGCAGAAGTCAAATCATAGAATCATTGAGGTTGCAAAAGACCTGTGGGATCATAGAGTCCAACCATCAGAACTGTTTGTTGTGGTTATGGTAACTAAGAATGTCTTCTAAAATTCTGGTATGTTTTGCCTTGGAAACTTACTGGCTGTATGTAAATGCTGCACAAGTTGGAAGTCATGAAATTATAGATCTTGAAACTGGAGGTGCACACATTCTTACCCACACTTAGGGTGTTTCCAACATCTGCTTTTACATCAAAAAGCAAAACAAGAACACAAAACCCCAGCAAATCTCTAACTAGATAGTTAAATAGATCTTTAACAGTATCTATTTTGATCCTTCCCCCCCTCAAGAGGAAGAACTGTCAGTCATCATGTCTGTCTCTAAGGACTTCTGAAAGTGGACTTTGGGTTAAGGGAAAATCTTAGAGTGCTAGAAGTCAAATGCAGCAGCTTTTTGCCAGTCATTATCTTCAGGTTCCTCACATAAACACAACATGCTAATGGATGCTTGTGTGATGCTCTCCTCTTGGGAGGACGTGAGAGAGAGCATTTGAGCACTTGGCAACACATACAAGAGATTTTACAGGCATGTCTAACTCTAATTTAGGTAGAATTTAAGGTAGACAATATTTAGAAGCTAAGCATTCTGAACAGGAGACTGGTGGTGTTTATTCTCCTTGATTAGGTTCTGATTGTATTTGGGATAAATAATTTTCTAAGCCTCTGGAAAACCTCAAGAAATTACAGTAGATGCAAACAAGTCTTTCTGCTTCAAAATGTTGAATGTTTGGATGCTAAATTATTTGCTAGTGTACAATTTAGCCTTTATGCTAGTTCTCCATTCCCTATTGGTCTTGGCATCCACGCGTCTCTGCTTTGTGAAAGTCTCTCCCTGACAGCATTTCAGGCATTCAAAGAAATATGTGTCAGAAGACCAGAGTATCTTCCAGTATCTTGTTTGGATGTGCTGATGCAATTCTCAGAAGAATCTAGAATCACTCCTCTAACTGGTTTAAGCAGTGTTGAATATTTAGGTTTATTTCAGAAGATCTGTATGGAGAGATGGAGAGAGTTGGGGCTGGGAGTTCATTGTTTTTCCCCAAAGTACTTCCTTCATCCCTAAACATCATCATCTAATAAATGCATAAATACATCTGGGCTTTCAGCAGTCTGATGTAGTGAAAGATGTCCCCATTCATGCTGGGGGGTAAAAACTGATGGTCTTTAAAGGTCTTTCCATTCCAAACCATTCTTTGTCTTCCTTTACAAACTTAACCGTTTCTTGCATGTTGTCCCTAGTGTGGTTTCCTGTCTTTCCCAGTGAAGCATCTAGAATCCTTCTGTTGTTGTTTTTAATTGGAGATACCCCATTTACACGACAACATTAACCTGAAGAGTCAAAATTAAATCAAACTAGGTGCAGAGTACATACTGAGAGACTTGCTGAGGCATGGAGATCCTAAGGGCACTGCCTGCTTGTCTTTTTTTAATTAGCTAAAGCAGAAGATGAGTTGAGGGATAGAGGAGAGGAAAAAGTACAATCAGCTGGTGGAGAAGTTACTATTAATTAAAAAAATAGTGAAGTCTCTATTGCAGATGTAATTTTAAAGGAATTGTGATACAATCCCAAATCTGTTGTATATTTTGACAAAAAATTAAGTGTTACAAGGTCTCTGGTGTTAATGCTGAAAGATCGAGTCTTTCTGAGACTAAGCCTTCTCAGCTGTGCTTTGGAGGACATAATGTTTTGGTTGAAACCGTTAAAGGTCATTTCAGAAATCCAGTAATAGTCAATTAATTTAACTGTTCTCTATCTTTGATTTCCAAAATGTTTTGACTACAGAACGTGATGTGGCATTCAGTTCTAAAGCTGACTTTTATAGGATTTTAGAATAATTTTATGGATGTGACACTTCTGATCTCTCTTCTTGAAAACTTGTACACAGTGTCCGTGTTACATGCACTGGTGCTTATGTTTCTGCTTATAATGTGGTCTGTGCTGCTTTATAGTGTCATAGAATCATTAGGGATTGGAAGGGACCTCAAAAGATCATCTAGTCCAAACCCCTCAGCCTCTCCTCACAAGGGAGATGTTCTACTCCCTTCATCATCTGTGTGGCTCTATACTGACACCCTCCAGCAGCTCTGTGTCCTTATTGAACCAAGGGGCCCAGAACTGGACACAAAATTTATCTTCTTAAATAACATTGACTTATTTTTTAGACAGTTCAGCAGCAAATGCATAATTCAGAATGGATTTTACTGGCAGTTTTCTTCCTCCTGTCACTCTGTCTCTGCTAGCAGAGGGCTAAACCTTCTTTAATAACACACAGTCTGCTTCAGCTTCTTGATGGATAGTTTCCTGTGGGTCTGTGGTAATTAAAATGCAAACTAAACACCTAGCTTTGTAGTGTTCTGTACAGAGTGGCTCTGCATTACCTGCTAAAGTCAAATCCATGATTTCTTTAGAATCTGTGTCTGTGGATATCCTCGCCAGCAAGTGAGAAAGTACAAGGGAGTCAACTGCAGGATTCCAGTGTCGTCGGAATTCATGGTGCAGATGCTAACAGGGATTTATTATGCTTTGTAAGTTGTTTTGCTGTTGGTGGGGGGTTTTTATGTGCATACAGGACAAAGAAACATCAGGTTAATGTCTACAGTCATTTAGGCATGTTACCTTCAGGAGTGTGTTATTTTCTAGTGGACAGATGCTGTGTCTAGCAGTAAGGTCCTCGGGTGAGAATGTAGAACTCCAGCTAGCTGGCTGGAGTTACCTGTGTCATTTTGGAGAGGGGGTTAGAGAACCTTTAATAGAACTGTTGAGGTGAAATTTTTTTATAACAAACCTTTTCCAACAGCTGTCTGTTGCCTGTGTTTCTGCATGCCAAGTTTTGACATCAGTCTAGTTAAGCAAAGAAGGCTTTACTATTTTTTTTCTATGAATTGCTGATGTCAATGACCCTTTGATAGTCATGTTATTGTGTGAAGCTCTCTTATTAACTCAAATAATTAAGAGACTAAAAAAAACCCCACAGGAATACTCATAAAGTGGAGTAATATTAAAACAACCCTGTTTGAATTTCAGAGTGGTTCATAACTAGTTGATCAATAACTAGTGAAGTGAATTTTAAACTGCTCAGAGTGGCATGTGAAAACAAACTTTGTGTCTATAGATGCTGTTTCAGAACAAGTTCTTTCATAGCAGGCTCTGAGTATTGAACACAAGCAATGTTCTTTGAGAGCTCAGTTTAGAGGAGCTGCACTAAGTCTGTGAAGATTCTGTGACTAAAATTGTTGACATAGGTGTTTATTATTTATTATGTATATATTTGCCTTTCTAGTTATAATGGAGAATGGGACCTGGCTCGTAAAGCTATGGATGACATTTTGTATAGAGCACAACTGGAACTGTATCCAGAACCTTTGCTGGTAGGTATTGGTTCTGCTCCAACACATTGCACCAAGCTGCCAGGGAGGTGGCTGAATCGCCATCCCAGATGTGTTTAAAAGTCATGGGCTTACGGAGCTTCAGGACATGGTTTAGTTGTGGGCTTGGTACAGTTCTGTTAGCAGTTGGACTCAATGAACTTAAAGGTCTTTTCCAACCTAAAAGATTTTATGATTGAACACTTTATTGAGTATAATTTTCAGTCTATGAAATCCTTCCAGTGAACACACATGATGCAACATCACCCAGGAACCTGCATCCCGTGAGGTGTTTGTGGCTGTACTTGTGTGAACAGCCAGCCACACACACACACACACACAGAGAGGTATTTTCAGTGTGCTTAGTTATTTTGTCATCTTTTCTACTGAACAAACTGTTTTCAGTAAAATGTCTTTTACCAACTTTTCATCTGAATCTTGGAAGCTTAGCGGACGATGCAGCAGCACTCTGAAGTAATAGCCACATCTTTAAACAGAATCATTCAGGTTGGAAAAGCCCCTTGGGATCACTGAGTCCAACCATCAACCCTACTCTACAAGTTCACCCCTAAACCAGATCCCCCAACACTACATCTAAGCGTCTTTTAAACTCATCCAGAGATGGGGACTCAGCCACCACCCTGGGCAGCCCATTCCAGTGCTTGACCACTCTTTTCCCTGAAGAAATTTTTCCTGATGTCTAATCTAAATCTACCCTGTTGGAGCTTGAAACCCTTCCCTCTGGTTCTGTCACTAATTACCTGTGAGAAGAGACCAACATCTCTACAATGTCCTTCCAGATAGTTGCAGAGAGTGATGAGGTCTCCCCTCAGCCTCCTCTTCCTCAGACTAAACAGCTCCAAATCTCTCCATCTCTCCTCACAAGGTTTATTCTCCAGGCCCTTCACCAGCTTCATTACCCTCCTCTGCCCTCGCTCCAGCACCTCAGTGTCTCCCTTGTAGTGAGGTGCCCAAAACTGGACACAGTACTCAAGGTGTGGCTTCACCAGTGCTGAGTACATGGGACCAATCACCTCCCTACTCCTGCTGGAACACAGTGTTTTTAATACAGGCCAGGATGCCATTAGCCTTCTTGGCCACCTGCGCACAATGCTGGCTCGTATTCAGCTGCCTGTCAGTTAGAACCCCCAGGTCCTTTTCTGTCAGGCTGCTTTCCAGCCACACTGCCCCAAGCCTGTAGCGTTGCATGGGATTGTTGTGACCAAAATGCAGGACCCAACACTTGCCACTATTGAAACCCAGACAATACTGGAAACACTTAAAGAAATGGCTAGTGATATTTCTGAGAGGTAGTTGCAACCAGAGTTGTTTATAACCTGTGCAAAGAGCTGGTGTGATTTTTCACATTAAGCTGGAATTGTACCCGGTATCCTTGGAGTAATAAGAATCACCTGATAGAGCTCTTCTAAAATTTGGATCTTCATATCAAGAACTTAATTGCATCTTTCCTGTTGTAGGTTGCTAATGCAATAAAAGCCTCACTGCCTCAGGGTGCTATGAAATCGAGCAAAGAAGGCACAAAATGTATTCAGGTTGAAATTACACCTACTTCATCCAGAATATCAAGAAACGCTGTGACTAGCATGTCTATCCGAGGGCATAGGTGGAAAAGGCATGGTAAGAAAAACATGTGCAATGAATCTTTTTAATTTCTGACATGAGTTTAAAATAGTATTGAGAACTCTGTGGTTGCTGCTTTCTTACTAGCAATGAAGATGGTGAATAGGAGTCTTAATGCAGTTCTGATGAGGTGTGTTCTGTATTTCCTTAATCATAGAATGGTTTGGATTCAAAAGGAACTTTAAAAATCATCTAGTTCCAGTCCTGCTATGAGCAGAGACACCTTCCCACTAGATTGGGTTGCTTCAAGTCCCATTCGGTCTCTCCATGAGCACTTCCAGGCATGAGGCACCCAAAACTTCTCTGGAAAACCTGTTATGATGCTTCACTACCCTCCTAGTGAACAACTTGTGCCTTGAATCTCATCTAAATCCAACCCTCTTTCAGTTTCAAGCCATTACCCCTTGTCCTATCACTACATACCCCTGCAAAAAGCCTCTCTCCAGATTTCTTCTAGGCCACCTTTAGATAACAGAAGGCTGCTATAAGGTACCCCTGGAGCCTCCTCAGGGTGGAAAAAGCACAACTTTTTCAGCCTGTTGAGAGTTTAAAAAAACCACAGAAACAAAACCAAAACAACAGCAACAAAAAGACTCCAAATCACAAAAACCATTTAAGGGTGATTCTTTAAAGAGAAAGATGTTCTTGTTTTGTTCTGCAGAGTGGTTTATAGTAGCTGAGGCAAAGCAAATATTTAACAACTTTAACACAGAAGTTCTGCAGTAAATTAGTTAAATAAAAGTCACATTTAAGGGTAGGTGGATAAATTACCCAATTGTGGTTTAACTCGGAGTGGTTTCACAGCTGATTACCCACTCCCTCACAGTGGGATGGGATAGAGGTTCTGAAGAGTAGAAGTGAGAAAACTGGTAGGTTGAGCTGAAGACAGTTTAATAGGTAGAGCAAAAGGCATGTGTGCAATCAGAGCGAGACAAGGGATTCATTCACTGCTCCCCATTGGCAGGCAGGTGCTCAGCCATCTCCAGTAAGTAAAGCAGGGCTGTGTCCCCCCTAGGGTTACGGGGAAGATGAGCATTTTAACACTGAACATCACCCCCACTTCCTCCTTTTCCCCCAGCTTTGTGCTGAGCATGATGCCTTATGCTGTGGAGAATCCTTTTGGTGACTTGGCATCAGCTGTCCCAGCTCTGTCCCCTCACAACTTCTCTACTTGTTGGCAGGGTGGTGTGAGAAAAGGACTTGACACTGTGTCAGCAGGGCTCACCAATAAGTAAAACATGGTACCAGCGTGGTTTCCAGCACAGATCCAGACCATAGCCCCATACGAGCTGCGGTGAAGAAACTCTATCCCAGCCAAAACCAGCACATTGGAGCAAACTAATGTAAGGGCTTCCCCAAAGCAGAACACAGGTCAGGGCTGAGAAGTGGAAAAACTGGTGCTACATGTACTGCAAGTGGAAAATATGATTTTCTACTTCTTCTGCTGTCTTCAGATGATGGAAGAGCTACCAGGCCAGGGCTCACAACCGGCAGTGGCCTGTTTTGCTGGGCTTGTAATTCTGATGACAGGCTGAGTGAGTGTAGATAGGAATGCTCTTTTAATGGGGTCAGTAAAGATTTTTGAAGGAGTATCATAACATTTTCTGCTTGTAGTGAGCTTTTGTAGCATATGGACAGCAAAACATTGCCAAGTCACTCGTCTTAAAAGACCAAGAGGTGATTTGGAGAAGTTATTTATAAATATGTTGGCAGAAGATGACTTAAACATAATGCTAGACCTTTCTGAGTGGCAATGGCACGTGCTGGTGGTACCAGGAGAGAGCTGCCAGAGGGGCTGCCGGAGGGAGGTGAGGAGCAAAGAAAGGTAGAATAACCAAATTTCCAGACCCTAATGTTCTGTGATTCTATGATTCTGTGATCAGTGATACAGATTATAATGAGGAGTGTTAGCTCCTCTAGCATTAGTTTGTCTTTTAAAAACAAGTCTTGAGTGGCATCTCCTTTTGCATTCACAAATAAAGGAAAATAGGAAGAATCAGAGTGTGTAAGGGACACAAGCACGAATGGTTATTTATGGAAGCTTGGACAAAAACAAAGGGAGCTCTAGCAATGCTTTTCTTACTAATGCAAAATCTGCCAAACTGCCCTATAAAAGGATTGCTCAGGAAGAAATTCTGTATGCAGAGGGAATCCATGTAAGAAGAATGATGTAACAGACTGAGTAATAACAACTAAGGAGGTATTGTTAAGACACACAACACCAAAATGAAGCCATCAACTAGAGAAGAAGGATGAGGTATTTTTTTCCCTACTGCAGAAACTGATTTTCCTGTAATACACAAGGTTTAGAAACATTAATCATTGAATTTCTGCGAAGACAATTTTTGGGTGGGCTTTTCTTTAAAAATAGTATTAATTCCTGAAATAGTTTTGACTTGGGAATCTGGAATGAATGTTAATTTGAGACTATAAGCTTGATGCCCTTGTGAATTACTGCAATTTCTAACATGGTGCTGGAAGTGCAGCTTGAGCTTGTGGTGGCTGAAATTGAGTTCCAAGCCGAGCAGTCTGCCTGTGCAATCTGAGGAAGATAGTGTAGGGGGCTGAGATAATGAGGTAGGACATGACTGAAATATCTTTTGAACGAATTCTTAAGAGCTGGTAATCATGAAATCCATTGTACTGCTGAAAGCATCCAGAAATGTTACTCCAAATGCATTTTCCTTGCCATGGGCATATTTATATTCACCTTCAAACTGACATAATGATTCAGCTTTGTGTGGCAGTGTCCTTTTGTTTTCGCCTTTGCTCCGTTGCCTTAGGCACTTATCTCTTTCTGAAAGGATAGGTCCCCAGAGTCCAGCTTGAAGCAGTTATTTCCTTCAAAGCCAAGCACTATGAGGCTGAAGGTTTGTTTTAGATGTTGTTAAAAGTATTAAAATAAGGACAGTGGCAAATAGTGTCACTAGGAGTTGAGATACCCAGTAATCCCGTATTTTCAGTCATTTCATCCTGTAGCTCCATGTTACACTTAAAGAAAGTTCTATTCCCTTTCATTAGAAGGAATTAATGGCACTTAACTAAAGGATTAGACGTAATTATGCTGAGTAAAACTGGGTGGTGTTTGGTTTTTTCCCCACGGTTCATTGTGTTAATGATTACACAGCGGTGAGAATGCAGCAGTGGTGGCAAAGTGCTAATATCACACTGGGATCTTACATTTAGAAAGGCACACCATCAAACAATAATAAATGAGTGTTGCTGCTCTACAAAATCTGTGACAAAAGGGGCTTCCTCTGTCCCTCTGATTTCTGCTGTGTGCCCCTTTCTTTGGAGCTGGATGCTGGTAATTAGGGCCATTCTGCTCTTCATGAGGAAGGGACCGAGCGTAAGCTCTCTTCTGCCTTCTCTCTGCAGCATCCTGGCTTTAAATAAAGATTTTAGCAGAATTGACTTGTGTGTGCAAAGAGCAGTGGACCCTGGATGTTCTGCTTTGACACTGGAGGTAGCTGCACTGATGGGGTAGCAGAAGGGAGTGTGCTGTAGGAGGAGAGGCACAGGTTGCTCAGCCTTGTAAAATTAGACCACTGAGGCCAATCAGAGTGGTGATCTCTCCTCACTAACCTTTCTGCTCCTATGTTTTTGGAATCAAAGGGCTCTAGTGGATATAGTTTTATTGTCACTATTAGTTTATTTATTAGTATTGCTCTGTTGTTACCTTTGGTAACAGAAGACTTATGCAGAAAGTGCTATTTAGATGGATTGTCTTGAGTTTCCTGTCACATACAAGGAAGTTAGGGGTTAATAGCAGCAATGCCGATGCCATTTTTTTGGGTAGTACAGCTTTCTCTAGTTGTTGACTACAGAAAGAATCACAATAGTTAACATTTGCAGGTGTAATTCAGGAATAGCTGTTACACCTGGGGACAACCACCTAGGTCTGAGACTTCACTGTTGTGCTGAGCACAGACAGCACAGAGGATGGTAGAAAACCCAGTGCTGTAGCCTGCTTGACCCAGAAGCTAACTGTGCCTGCACTGGAGTCCTCAGCTGCGGGGACAGGGCAAGAGCTACAGAGCAGTAGAGCTGAAACTGAAAAATCAGCTCATAGGTTCCTCTGGATTTGGACTTCCTACTGGATTTAGACTTCATACTGCCAGTTAAACGTCTCTTCTGTCCACTCCTGTCACATGCAGGAGCAAACTGGCAGTATTAAGTCTTGGCCTCCTTAATCCTCGGGTCCAGAAGAGCTGTGTTGCGAGTAAAAAAACCACAGACACTTTGTTGAGCTTCCATTTCTGTTTTCCCTTCTTTTCTACTCTGAAAGAACTCACCTCTCTCAAACCTGTCTTCTGCTAATGCAGGCAGCTGTCTTTTGAGTTGGGATGCGTTCTTCCAGGACCATTACAAACTCTCTTATGCTTACACACAACCATCATGCCCACATTTTGAGTAGCAGGGGAGTTATCTGTTTGCTTGAGGGTTTGGGGCCTCTTTGGCGTGAAAAAGCTCTTTGGCCGTGCTGAGCACTTGCGTATCTGCTGTTGGTAAAGTTAGAGGTTGGAAGGGACCTCGAGAGATCATCTAAGTCCAACCCCCACTGCTAGAGCAGGGTAAGCCTACAGTATTGTCTCAAGATGTCCTACATGGAGCTTCAACCTGTGACCCCAGGAATTCAGAGTCCCATGCTCTGCCAACTGAGCCAGCCAGGTGCCCACCCCAGATAAGAAGTAACCGCAGAACCAAACTGCATTGGTTTTTGCCTTAATTTGTTCTTTCTTTCCCCCCTAGTGCTGCAGAAAGTTGTTGTGCTTTCCCTCCCCCCAGCTTAATCCCTGTTTTCTCAACTGTACTTAGTAAACTGACTTGTGTGACGCAAATAAGTTTACTGCAAACCATTTTGGTTGTAAGCTCATGTAAGAAGCTTAAAACGCCTGAGGAGATCAACATTTAAGTTGTATTATTAGTAGGTGGAACAAACTGCAGTAAGATTCCATGGGTTTTATTTGAATAATTTGATTTTAGTAACCATGGAATTTTCCTACCTGTAATTGTCTTTCTGATTGAAAATAGTTACTTGAAATCACAGAATCACAGAGCAGGAGGGTTTGGAAGAGACCTTGGAAGAGCATCCTCTGCCACAAAGGAAGTCAAAGTGTGCCTGAGTTCTCTTGGCTTTTTCCACTCTTTTCAGGCTGACCACCGTGCAGCAGCGTGATGTTATATGTGTAGAAATTCTAGTCTTAGGTGGGAGCACGTGAAGTTGTTGTAAAATGAGAGGTTTCACTTTAACATAGTCACCAAATCACAGACTCACAGAACATCAGGGGGTGGAAGGGACCTCCAAAGGTAGTCATACCGAGAATGTCACCGTGAAAGTGAGAGTTCTTTTATTTCTGATGATCTCAGAATGCTTGTTTAATGATCCTCAGAAATTTCCATTTTGAAAGATGGTGCTTACCAGCATGTGCCTGCAGGCCAGTAACTGGAAGATTGAAGCCTGCAGTATAGAAGTCAAGCAAAATTCCATTACTTGCTAACGTTAATAAGAGGTTAAGATGTGAACATCATCTTGAATGTTTTAGTCATCTGTGTCTGTTGGCTTTTGTGTCGTGTTTTGTTTCAGACATCTTTTGTTTTGTTTTGTTTTTCTTATCCATCTTTAATTCTAGAACAACCAGAGAATGGTAATGATGCTACTGAATTGGGCAACTTTGTCATACCTGAGATTAGTGTCACGAGTGTGGCTGGAGAGAGGACCGGGAATGGGGAAAAGAACAGAGCACTAGCAGAGAATGATGTTCAGCATTTACAGGGAGTACAGGAAACAGCTGCAGATCCTAGAACTGACATCAGAGGCATGCCAGAAATCAGGAGGCAAAAATCTGTAAGAAAAATGATGGAGGATGGAATAAACTCAACTGGCAGAGTGCAGTTTTAGCAGAGCACTTGTAGCTGCCCTCTAAGGTACCACTGCTGATTGAAAAGGTCCCTGCTGCATGTTTGAGAGTTGCAGTTAATATATTTGCATGTGTAATAACACAAATGCATGTGTTGCACACAGCTTCCTCTGTGCCACAGACAGTGATGACGTGCTTGCAAGTAGATTTGATTAATTTGGAGGAAAAAACGACGTGAGACTAAAAATGCATTTGAGATTACGAAGCATATTTAATTGGGTTTACGAAATCCAGTGATCAATGGTGTGGAGAATCCATCAAAACGGATGGATGTGAAAAGTATCTGCTGTGTACCTCAGATTTCCCAGATTCCACCTTTCACAGTAAACTGGAGACCTCATGTTGTGCTTCAGTTTCCATTTCACACCACCAGACCTATGATGCAGAAGGTGACCTTTCAGTCCTAAACCATTCTTGGGTTGCTAAACTGCAGGTGCCATATTGGGTGTCCTGAGGCATTGATCACATACCCTTATAATCAGTGAGCTTTACAAAATCATTTGTTGAAGTACGATTTACTCTTTGTGTTTTGTTCTGTGTGATGTCTTCTAATGTCTAGTCTCTAATCTCCTGCATGAATTAACAAGACTGCATTTTTTTAATTTTTCCAAATCACTACCAAACGAGATTATGGGCATGCTGTTTGATCTAGTTAATGCAGAGCTACGTGCTGTAGCTTCATATCCTTGTGAACTGTAATTCCAACATGTAAAGGAATAGGTAAGTGTTCTGTCTGTTGTTCCTGTCCAGCTTTGTGCGTGTAAATACAAAAAATCTAGCAATCCATAAAACTGATGGCAAGGAAATCGCTAATTTTTTATGTCTCTCTTCTACCCTGCAGGTAATATGGATTTAGGAATTCAAGAAGAACTGATAGAAGTATCTGAAAGTGATGAAGGGTTTTACTCTAGGGCTACTTCTGCTACAAGTCAGTCCACCCTGTCTAACAGCAGCAACACGAGCAGTAAGAATCTTTTAGGGAGGAGTCAACGAAGGTCTGGAGGAAGCAAAGCTGGAGGAAAAGAAAAAGAAGGAGAAACCTGCAAAGAGCACTTGTCCCGAAAACAAACTCAGAGAGCTATGAGTGAGAACCTAGAACTTGTCTCTCTGAAGAGACTGACGCTGACAACTAGCCAGTCCCTGCCGAAGCCTGGCAGCCACAGTCTGGCCAGGACGACCACTACGGTGTTTAGTAAGTCCTTTGAACAGGTCAGTGGTGTCACAGTTCCGAATAATCGCGGTGGTGTATCTGGGACGGAAGCAAACAGGTATTCAGCTTGCAGCCTTCAGGAGGAAAAACTGATGTATGGAACAGAAAGAACAGATCTTCCTATTTTAAGCAAACAACCTAATCAACAGCGACCTCCTAGTATTAGCATAACTTTGTCCACAGACTGATATTAAATTGGCAACGATGAAAAATACAGTATTGAGGATTTACGCCGTTACTGGTACAGTGAGCTCCCTAATGTGATATACGTTGCTTTCTTTACAAGCCCATAAATTTAACAAGCCAATAAATCCTTACTTGGCTCACATTCAACAGTAATAGTGAATAGACAACAACTGTAATTACTTTATGTCAACTCCTGATAGCTTGTAAAGCTCCTCCTTGACTTAACCTGATTTATACACCTGATTGTTTATGGCTTCCTGTGAAGTTTACAGCTTCACCAGTTTAACAAGTGTTGGAATGGTTGTTTAACCACTGACTAGTACGTGGGGCATTTCTACAAATACACAGTGTGGGAGCAAGTAGAGGCTCCTTCCCACGTTCTCCATTTTCACTACCACTCGGCGCAGGCAAAACTGCAAGCGCTTGTTTTGCTCAAGAGGAGTCTCGTGGTATGGGCATGACATTTGGGAGCAGCATTGTAAGAGCAAACTTATGTCAGCCATGAGAAAGCTGTGCTTACCCTGTGAGGTGAGAACTAGCAGCCCTAGGTCAGTGTTGGATGTCATGGCAGTTTGTGTAACGTTAGCACGTGTCGCAGTGATCATACTCTGCCTATCTAAGTCTGGGCTCCAGATGAGTGTTCTGTTCTTCCTGTACATCTTGGAAACTGGCCCAGGAGTCCTACAGCAGCACTACTTGGGAATGGGAATTCTTACCAGTTTCTCTTTAGATTTACAAGTTGTCTGACAGCCTCTGTCTTTCCCATTCTTCAAATGTCAGGCACAAAGCTACTCGTGGAAAAGTCGCTGTCATTGGCGTTTGTATGATTTGTGGGGAAGAGATGTGCTGCTACAACAGGGTTTTGCAGGAGATAAGGCACGAGCCCTTTGCACTGACTCAAGTCAATCAGGAGTGTGAAGTGTTTCACATGAACCTCTTATTTGAGGCTAAGAGAATACTACCAAAGGTGGTGTACTTCTAGTAACTTGCAAGCACAAAGGGAAACGATCGTGTAAATACAACTAACACTGTAATTCTTTGTCTTTTATATCTATTCTTTTTCTAGTTTGAAATTCTAAACCAGCAGCCTGTTCAAGGTTACCTGGCCTTTGCCCTTCAGCTCGTTGGTGACCTTGTTTGATACTGACTTTTATAACATTTTTTATTAGAAAAGGGCATCAATGCAGAAATTTGGGGAAGCGGTAACTGCCGAAACCACTCCCGTAGCAGCGATTAGCTGATCAACAGATAGTATATTACGAGTGAAGTAGCAGGATAAGTATCTAAGTCATACTCACACTCCCAAATATCCAGATTTTCACAGCTAATGCTCCCTGATTGTCAAGAACCTGGTAGCAAAACCAACACTAAATCTCTGGCAGACTTTCCTGTTTGCCTGGTGGTAAGTTTAGACAGCCCTTTTGGACTGAAACTGAAGCACAAGTAACTTTCAACATCATTCAGGTTTATAGCAACTAATAAACTGGTTAACTAATGAAAGTAGTTGATAGGGACAAGTAAGTTGTGTAAGTCTACTTCAAAGACTGCAGACTGGATGTATGTGTTGCTTCATACTCACCAGCGTGCGTGGAGTAGCTGCAGCAGTGCATAGGTCTTTGTTTTCACCGGAGAGCCTGAGTTTAGAGGAACGTGCTGCACGTTCTCACATCTCTCAGTTTGTTCCATTCCAGTAACACAGTGCTTCACCTTTTTACAGTGAAGTGGTTTTTTTAGTTGTACAAGAAAACTTAGATTCCTAGCACACAAACTACAGGTTTGTCCCGTTTAGTGTCTGATGTTTTGGCCAGTGAAATGAACTGGTTCTGCGAAGTTGTATGTTTTTGTAAGTACTTTGTACAGCAGAAAACTGTCTCTCTTTGATAGGTTTTTCTTCGGTGCTCAGTAGACAGCACGTTTGTTTCAGACTGACTAATACACGTGGCTGCTGGAACGTGCATAGTGACAAGAAGTCAAAGGGGTTTAGGCAACTGGGAGCAGACATGGGCTGGTGCTATAGACACTCAGTGTAGAGCCTTCCCTTTCTTGGAGTTTGTTCTAGATACTTACACAGTGGTAACCTGCAGGACTAGCAGCTGCCTCCTTACTTCCCTTGCAGTGTGGCATTTAAGAATGCCTTGGGAACACTTTGAAGCATAGACTAGAATAAATCAAATTGCCACTTAGAGGTGTGTGTTGTGAGCTGCTGTGAAGGGACCCTAATTTTTAAATCATTCTGCTGGTTTTGTTGGTTTTGCTTAGTTCATTACCTCCACAATAGACACTTGTTCAAGCTGGGTGTTGGTGTAAAAGATGTTTATTATCCCATGATGATGTTTACCTATAAGTAATTTTAATTTCAAATTATCTAAAATGCTCTAAAGTGTAGATATGTAACATAATGTTTAAAATAACTGTTGGCTACAAGACAAACATTGTTAATTTATTCTGTTACCCAGTCAATTATTCTGGCTGCTCTGGCTTGAACCGAAGACACGGGCTCATATTGGCACAAATGAAATGATATAAATCTTTACACTTTTTTGACTGAATGATTAAAGGTTCTTGGTACTAAAGGCTGCTGTTCCTGTACAAAAGTGGCTTCATATAAATACTTATGTGTTGGGCTCTGAAGCAAATTACACAGTCCCCATGTTTGTGTGAACTGACATCGCACCTTGTTCAGACCAACTGAGTCTGAACAATTTCTTCCCTGATGTGAGAACTAAAACCTTTTATTTGTTAAAATGGACGAGAAAAGAAAAAAGGGAAGGTTAGTGGAGATGGAAGGAATGGATGGAGGGGAGGAATCATTTATAGCTCAGATATGCATGGTGCAGAATTGGGGTGGGGGAAAAGAGGGGGAAGCAGGTGTGTAAATTCTTTCACAGTGATTTCTAGAAGTGTTACGCTCTTGGATTTTGAGCATTGTTTGGTCACTTTGGACTGAAGAAGGAAAAATGTGTCTCAGAGAGGTAGAAACCCTCTTAATGCTGCAAGGAAAACCTGTTAAGACATCTCATATTGTAGCCTACCCGGGAGTGGGTAATTCTGGTGAACAACGCTCCAAACATCATCATACACAGCCGCAGCAATCTGCAGGAAAAGAAATGTTATGTAGGAGTGAATCATCTCAAATTCTAATTAGAGAAGTTGTTTCAGTGCTGACATTTATAACTGACCTACGTTTTAAATCAAAGGGCACCGTTTCAAATGGTAGCTTTGAACAGCAACACTTTCAAAACCTGAAACAGAGACGGATTCTTTTTCATGTGAGAATTGTTAGCGAAAGCCTGTGGCTGCTCACCGCTTGCTGTGGAGCTGCAGTGACTTTTCTGAAGGCTGGAAAATGTCCTTGAGTTGCCTTGAATGATACCTAGCAGCTTTGACAGATACAGACACACAGAACTGTTTTAGCCACACTTCTCCCTGAGGTCGTCTGATTTCTGTGAGGATTCTAGACAGTGGCACCGTAACTGTTACTTCTGACGTGTTTTGTCGGTGTTGGAGGCTACACTGCTGTACATAGGTGTGTAATATATGGCCTTTTGTTTAATTCTACTCTACATGTCTGCATTAATAGTCACCAAAGTCTGTGGAATGGCTCCATCAGTCTGTGTCTTCTCCTGAGAACCTGTGTATAAATGAATTGGCCGCCGTTCCTCCCGCGATTCAGTGTGACCCTGTTCTGTGTTTCAGTAATGCAGTGTTTCACCTTTTTTTACAGTGAAGTGTTCTCTCACTTGTACATGAAAACTTAACATTCCTGTTGTATAAACTGCAAGGTTGTCTTGTTCAGTATTTAATAATTTGGGCAGTAAAATAAACTGAGTTTTTTTTTTTGAGGTTGTGTGCTTCTGTGAATACTTTGTGCAGCAGAAAACTCGGTCTGTTCATAACAGGCTGTGTTGAAATACACATGAGAGAGAAGTACATTTGTTCAGTTCTCCTCGTGCACATCTAGAGCTCACAGTAAGGGTGAGGGCAGCACATAAAATACGCCGAACGGCCATCTGATGCAGCATAAGCTCTGCAAACGCAGCCTGGTCAGGTAAGACACTGCATCTAAACCACTTGGCTGAGAAGCACTGACCCAACAGCTGAAAGGTGAGTTCAGACAGACGAGGGGTAAACTGGCTGGTGGCACAAGTAAATGGTTGTCCTGTCACTACTGTGGCACTGCTTGGGCAGCTTGGAAGTGTTCATGGTCCTGGTATTACAGTGGTTTGATGCACAGCTGAGAGGCTCAGCCTTTTCCGTATCTCCAGTCAGCAGTCCTCTGCCCCACTCAGCTGTGGATTTCTATTTTCCCCTAGTCCCCCTGTTGCTGATTGTGTCTGTGCTGAAGGGTTTTGATATTGTTGTTCACCCCCCCTCGCCAGATTTCACTTCATTTGGGCAGTGGCTTTTCTAACTCTGTGTTGGCTACCTCATCTATTATCCTCCTGTGTCCCCTGCTCTCGCTTCTGCCTCTTGTGTGCTTCTTTTTCAGGTCTAAGTTTAGACAAGTGCCACTTGTTCATGCATCCAGGCCTGTCGGTGTGATTTTCTGCGTGCTGGGATGGACCATTCTTGAGCCTGGAAAAGATGGTTCTTGGACATCAGTCAGCTCTCCTGGGGCCCCCTTCTCTCTAGGATGTCTCCTGCAGGTATCTACCGAGCAGATGCTCTGTGCAAGGCAAGTTGTGTTCTTCTGTGGGTCCAGAGCATGATCCTGCCTTTTGAAGAAGGCTCATTTCTTTTCCACTGACAAATGTGGTCTCTGGTGCAATACTGCAGAGAAACCTGGGTGAGTGGAGCAACTGCAGTAGACAGCAGCAGTGGGAAGTCTCCCTGTGCATTGTTTTAATACTTTTTTCCCAGGTGTTTATCTTTGAAGTGTTCTTTCGGATGGACTAAACTCAGTGGCCTTCCATACAAATGGGTGAGAAAGGCAATCTCAAAATTCCTAATGTTTTGCTAGAACAAGCTAAAAGTTTTCTTTTCTAAAAGGAACAACTTGGACTTGATAACTGTGGATGTGCCTCAGATTGGCTAGTTTAGTTTCAGCAGGTGAAAGGCCGTGCTTAGAATGAGCTCTTGCATCATTTCAGGTCGGAATTAGTGATGAGTGAAAGCCAATGTGAGTTTGAATACCTCCTCTCTTTCCCAAGGTGTGTTAGGGAATACAAAAGGAACTAAAAGTGCTCCAAAATACAGCCCCTAATGGAGGATGAGAGCACCCGACCAGGAGAGCCTGCAGGACACTTCACAATGTGAGGGATGTTTAAGGTAATACAAGCAGTCAGTGACCACTTACAGAAATCACTTTCTACAGACTTTACATCTAGTTGCCTGTGTTGAGCTTGTAATAATTATTTTGTATGTTCTGTGTCAGTCTTGCTCTGTATTAAAGATGACTTCAACATGGGTTCTTCTCCCAGCCCACAGCTGCTAGGTAATAAAGACATCTGCTAGCTCAGGATAGCGGGAGATTTGTCACTGTCACTCCAGAAACCTTTGTGAAACACCCTTTACGCTACAAGGTCCCCACTTCATTAACCTGAATCCTAAAATGAGGTTTTGTTCCCTCATCTGTTAGTGTAAATGTGCTGGGACAATACTGAAATGTAATGGTGTGGAAGGATCTGTGGAAGTTAGTCTGAGTCACACTGTGCTTCTGACAAGAAGGTACTTGTTGTTCTTGTCATTAAAGGCTGACTAATGCTGGCAGTCCTCTGTGTGGAGTTTCTTGGTCTGGAACTGCCATCACAGAATGGTTCAGGTTGGAAAAGACCTTTTAAATGGTAGATTTCTCTAGTGTGAGAGATTTCAGAGGAGGTAAGAAGAAATACCAAGTTTTACCTCCACAGCACACAACAAAATAAATGGAGTGTCAAGTGTTGGGTCAAGAAGTCCAAAATAATGAGCAGATATTCAGTGCTTCCTCTGAAAAGATCCTTGACTATAATTAGTTTTCTTGTTAAAATAGATTGCTGTTTCATCATTGTTAATAACCTGATGTTCAGACATTGCTAGTCAGTTGTGTTGAATAATTGAATCGAGTTAATGTTATAAATGGTAACTAGACCTTAGCACTAAGTACCACATCTGAATGGACTTTTTGTGGCCTGTGGACCTGGTCCAAAAGGTCAATGTCCTTCTGGTGTTGAGGACACACTACTCCAGATGGGGTCTCACCAGAGCAGAAGAGAGAAGCAAAATCCTCTCCCTCAACCTGCTGGCCACAGTACTTCTGATGCAGCCCAGGATGTGATCTATGAGAACTGACTTTTCCCAGGTCCCTGCCAGCAGAGCCAGCTATGCTGCAAAAGCATTGCCCTTGAATCTAGCATGAACTGCAATGTGCTTCAGGTCTTTGGATGTTCCCCAGCTCAGTGGAGGGCCAAGGAGAGGTTTTAGTCACTGCAGCATTTGCCCAAGAGAGGCTTGCTGACCAACATTTGGTGGTTATAGTGCTGCCAGCCTTGTTCTGAGGCCTTTGTGTGGCACCCAGTTCTACATGTGGCCAAAGGAATAAGGACTAGATGATCTTTTGAGGTCCCTTCCAATGCCTAATGATTCTATGATTCTGTGACTGAGGCCAACACAGTCTCTGGCTGAAGGCTTTTCCAAGACTCTTTAGTGTGGAATCCTAAGAGGCTGGAGGCACCTCCTAAGAAGGTTGTCTGGAGAGGCAATTTCAGAAGTCTGACCACACACAGTGTTGAGCACAGATAGCAATTCTTCTTGAAACACTTTGCTCCACCTTCTAATGGGATTAGTTCACTGCTTTGGCATCATTGTTCGAAGGAAAATGTGCTTGAGGACAAAAACAAATTGCTGAGCAATGGATTTCTTCAAGATCCCACGCTATGATCCATCCTTTCCATAAAGCTTGATATTCTAGTGGCCATGGAGATGTTGGTTGAAGGTTAGACTTGATCTTAGAGGTCCTTTCCAACTTCTGTGATTCAGTGATTCATGATACATGCTGCAGCATGATATGTGTCTTCTGTTCTTGATGAATGACACTGTTTCTGTGCCTTAGGAGAAGTATTGGGGAAAAAAACCCTCTGATTCTTGTTAGCACAGAGAGTTTTGACACGTTCTGGTAATAGTGAGATGAGTAACTACTTCAATATGCCATCCAAATTTGTTATTAGGTAGATCCAGTTATAAGCTATTAGATGCCATAATTTAATTTCATACAGAAGAGCAGTGTCTTGGAAGAATCTTTATTCAGTCTTGAGATGCTGAACAGCTTTAATACACCCTGGCATTCAGTACCACTTTCATAATCCCTGTAATTATTCCTTCCTGTGCTGATAAGAGGAGGCTTGGTGCTGCGCAAGTAGTGAGGGGTAGTTTTGTTTCGTGCCTGAAAGGAGGAATCTGTTGTATAAAGTGCACTTTGTACTGAGCTGTGGGAAGAGAATGAGAGACTAAACCAGCAGCTTTCTAAGCAGCTGAAAATGTCTCATAGGCTTCCTCTGCCTGACTCTGTAGGCAGTTTGCAGTGAATGAAGTTGCACAAAATGAGAGGCCCTAATCCTTTGGGTTGATATTTGTAATCTTTGCAGAGGAGCGTTAACAGGAACCATCGTTAGGGGAGAATCACACTTTCTCGTTGGTTTGGAGAACAAAGTCTGTCAATAATTGCAGGTACTTGCTGCTTCTGGAATTCGTAGGGAGACATGCTTGTTCAACAGAACACTCCTGAACCAGGAACAGGGTGTGCTGCTACGCACTTGAAGTGCTTTTGTGTCACCTGCTGCTGAGCGGTGGATTCCTGAGACTGCTGGTGCGAGCACCTGCCTGGGACCTAGAGCACCTCCTTCAGCTGGGGCTCTGTCCCACTGTGTTGGAGAGAGTTACGTGGAGTAACTGCTGTGGATTTACACAAACAAGACAAGTCGAATGCAGGGCTTTTTATTTCAAAAGAGTAAACTCTGAGAAATGAAGATGGATGGACAATGAAGTTTATTGCCCTGAGAGAATGCAAAGAAACAAGGCCAGCAAAAGAAACTGTAGTCAAAGGACAGTGTCTCCGGCATTCACGCGTTCAGAGGGGGAGAAGTCTTGTTTGGAAAGCTGGTATTGAAATATAACTCCCTTTACCAGTGCACTTCAGCATCTGTGAGGAACTGGATGGAGGGGGAGGAGATGAAAATCTGCAGGTGGATCAGACAACCTTTGTGATGGATGGAATTTCCAGGAGAGAAAACTGAGTTTAACCTTTGCAAAGGAAATGAAAAGACTTGTGCAGATTCCTTTAGCAGAACAAGGGGAAAGCACGGTGTGGGAGGAGCAGGAACTGGGGCTGAGACCAGTAAGAAAATATTTTCAAGAAGACTGCCATTGCCACCCCATGGCTGGTCAGTACAAGCACTAGGGATGGTTCCAGTGGGATGCAGAGTGTGGTTATGTTCCTGCAGTCAGTGTTGCTGGGTGTCCTGGCTGTGCACAGCCTGCGCTGTTCATCGTTCCCACCGCAGACACCAGGGTAAACTCACAGCTTCATTTGTGTGCTGCAGTACGTGCTCTGAGTGGAGTGGACTTCTTAAGCCAAGGAGGACAACTCGGTGTCACGCCAGGTCAGCAGCTGATCTCCTTTAAGCTTTTTGTTATCACATCAGATTACATTTCCCTGAGGCTTCAAGCGAGCGCAGTAGAAACTTCCATGTGGTTCTTCTCTGGTGCTCTGTGGAAATATTTGTGTTAAACTTGTTCTTTGCAGCTTTCATTACCCAGACAGATGATGTGAGTGTGGAACCTTCTAGCAGTGAGAACGAAGAAAACCCACCGTGATCTGACCAAGCAGCATTTGTTCCAATGCCTCAGTATCTACTCAGTAGGTATTTTACTGGGTCACATAAACAACCCCAGCCCTGCCCAGTCACCTCTCCTCACCTCCACACTATCCTCAACAGGCAAATCACAATGTCAAGTCAGACAACCCACCAGCCACCTGTGACAGCAGGCTGTGGTATGGAAAACATGACAGTCAGAAGTGAGGTGCTGGGTGCTCAGCCAGCCCTTTTCCCTACAAACTCTTGTATAGTCAATGCTGTTAGGAACAGTGTGATGAGAAATACTGACTGTCATTCAACAGCAAACCTGGAGCACCTGAATTGCTTTTCACATGGTACTGTGGCATTTTGGTGGGCATGAGGCTATCATCTGCTGAATTCATCTGTCATCTACCCCAGTTCATTTTTCTTGGGGTAATTTTCTTGTTCTTCAGACTGACACAGAGAGTGACTGAAATATCTGAAAAACCTACATGAGAATCACAGAACATTAGGGATTGGAAGGGACCTCAAAAGATCATCCGGTCCAGTCCCCCTGCCACAGCAGGATCACCCAGACCAAGTCACACAGGAACACATCCAGGTGGGTTTTAAATGTCTCCAGAGAAGGAGACTCCACAGCCCCCCTGGGCAGCCTGTTCAGGTGCTCTGTCTCCCTCACTGGGAAGAAGTTCCTTCTCATATTTATCTGTGATAAAAGACTTAATCAATCTGATAAATCCTAACTGTTTATAGCTGTTACGTGGCAGAGATGAAACAAGGATTTTTCTGTCATACTTGATCTGTGCTAATTACAGCCATTATGAAATTTGCAAAAAGCACTCAGCTGCCTGTCAGCTGAAGGGAGGGCGAGTTAATTGAACGTAGCAGTCTGTCCTCTTTCTGTTGTAAATCAGTGGTTAATTATCACGTGTGGCTCCGTGGCCATATGTCACTCGCTGTGGCGTAGCAGCAGTGTGCTGCTTGATCGATCGCTGCACTGCTGGAGCCGAAAGCTGCTGTCACCCTGCACTAAATCCTTACACAAGTCGGATTGGTTTCGGTGCTGCATAAAACTAATCTTCATTCAAAGTGTAGGAATTAAAATTGGCTCAAATATCCTACCAGCATCTAACATACAGTGTGTGATTTTTAAAAAAAAAGTGTTTATTTTGGCTATTCTGGGCTTAAATACAAAAGAAAATAGACTAGGTTCTAGAAATACCCCCTAAGAGCAGGCACAGGATTGCTGAGGAAAGAGCAGTTGTCCAGTGAAGTTTTTCTGTAGACTCGTTGAAGGTCAGCACTGCTGCCCAAACTGATTAGTGCCTCCAGTGTCTGGGAAATGGCTGTTTCAGACCCACAGCAGCTTTAGTTGCCCACTACAAAAATGCTGAGCCATCAATGCGACTGCTTTTCTCAAATGTTTGGGCTTTAACTGATGATAAACTGGTGCCTGATTTAAAGTACTGCTTAAAAACTAAGTGTAGTTCTCAAAGTGGTGTCCCACAGAAATAGTTCCTTTACCTCACCTCTCCTGACAGATGTTTCAGGTCAGAGGGTGGTCTGTGTCCTTTGGGTGCCACAAATGAGTGGGGAAATAAAGAGAGAGACTTAAACCTGAGGGGCCAGGTGTTTAGTGCAATGGAACCACAATGTGCAGCCACTAGGAACTGGAGAGAGCCAGCTTGTAAATGCTAAGGTATCATAGAACACACACACACACAGAAAAATCACAGAATCAGAATGGTCTGAGTTGGAAGGGACCTCAGAGATCATCTAGTTCCAGGCCCCCTGCCATGGGCAGGGACACCTCCCACTAGATCAGGTTGCTCAAGGCCAAATCCAAATTGGAGTGGGGCTCTGTTCTCTCTGTCTGCTGAAGCACAGACTTACTAGAATGTTGGAGTAAGTGTTTACTGATGAAAACACTGAGTTGGCCAATACAAACAGCTTGAAACATAAGAGTTATGTCTGCCAACATAGTAAAGAGAAAACTGAGAGTGTATCTCCCATGAGGTGTGCTGCAGGATTTGAAGGCACAGCTCCCACTGGAGTTGTGAAGTTACAGCTCTGCATGTTCTGTTAGTGGGAGGAGTGCAAACCATTTGTGGTTTAATATCCTCTTGCTTGTGCCCAGCTAAGGAAATCTCATGTTATTGGTGATGGCACGCAAAATCCTGACTTTAAATCTTAAAGGTGAGGTTTGCTAGTTGTTTTCAGTCGTGTCTTGGGACATCGCAGAGGGCTGGAAGCTGCAAGGTTGGATTTGTTGGAGTTGGAGATAAACATCTAGAATTTGCAGGGTTTTTTTTTTCTCATGTTGAGACCTAATTAAAAATGGTGTGGTGAAGATCCCAGGCAGAAGAATGCAGTGAGAGATACCACACATTCTCCTGTGTGTAGCCTTCATGTAGAATCCTGGTTCTTGATGACCAAGCGTGCAACTACACAGCCACAGTCCTTCGCTGCTTGTGTCACCTCATGCTTTCTGGCTTTTTCTAAGTGTGGGCTGGACTCTGGAGCAACACCCACTGCAACTGTACCTGAAACACATCTTACTCAAAATTGTTGCAGGATCCAGGATCAGAAAGTTCATGACGACTCTCTGTGCCTCTGCTGCAGAACTCCTGTGTTGTCAGCTTCATCAATGAAGATGGTCCTAATCTTATAATGTCAGGCATTTCCTGTGTGGTTCTAGGTAGCTGAAACACTGAGTACTTCCAAGCTGCAGCTGAGATTTGCTGTGTGTACATCTAGACACACGTACGTACACCCGGCGATGGTGTTGGCACTGATACCCAAGCTGGCTCATTTAAATGAACTTTGATGAACCTGCACGTAACCATTCTGACGGCTCTGTACTCTCTGTGTACATTTATGTACACACAGTCAGTGCCTACGTGTGTCCATGTACGTGTGTGTGTGTGTGTCTGTGTGAGCTGCAGGCTTTTCTGTGGTAGGACAACCTAGTCTGGAGTCTCTCATCATTCCCACAGCGGGCACAACCTTCCCTATGAGTTGCCAACCAGCCTCTTCATGCCAGGGACACTGCAGCTTGCCAGGAATATTCATGTTGTGTGTTTTCTCAGCCTCTGAAGTGCTGGTTACTCTGCAAATGCTGATGCTCTCCTCTATGAACTGGGCCTGATGCCTGTTGAGAAAGAACACCACCACCTGCTTAATGCATGAACAATACAACCTGATGAACGTTTTAATGTTTAGGGCTCCTACATCATAATAAGATCCACACAACGTGACTGTGAAGAAATAGTTTATTCAGTGAATTTAAAGCAAAGCAAACAGTAGTTGAGGAAACTGACTTACTATACAGAAAACTCCACAAGTACTACATTTATTATGAAAGTGTTTGACAGCAGAGGAACAGAAAGGGAAAAAAGGGTTTTAGAAAAGCAGTGGGAAGAAATCTGAGCAGCATTTGTGCAGACGGGTGCACTTCTGGCTTGGAGACAACTGAGGAGAGAAAGAAATTGTAGATTCCTAGAATGTGTGACAGCAGTTACAGCAGGCTGCTGAAGATGTCAAGAGTGAGATCAGTGGTAGTTTGGATTAATAAGGCAGAGTCTGCTCGCAGGTAGGAGACTCTATGCTAAATGTGGAAGCAGGCGACGGCTGGTGTGTCCCTGCTGCTCATGAGTGTAAGCATGAACATGCTGAGAGAGAGGACACTTCAGGACACGTTCAAGGGTCCTGGCAACCTGACAGCAGCAGGCTTTAATTTCCTTAGAAGTACCTTCTCACTGCTGTTAGAGCCCCCACCTCTGAAAGTACATTACCAGAGTAACTGACCATGATACACAGCATATTCAAACGTCCTTGATTTTTTTTAAAATGACTAAAAAGCTATTTTTTCTTTTTCACAGGCACACAACAATGCCTCATTCTTTATTCAGACAAATCTAGCCATTTGTTTCCATGTGAAGAAATCCAGCCACAGGCTTTTAGTCAATCAGCCCATAGCAACAGCTTCTGCTCTAAGCCAGTTATTCTGTATTATCTGCAAATCACATCTCTGTAATCGAGCTGGGCCTGCTCAGCAGAACAAACACAACTGGACCTAACAGTCACCTGCTGCTCAGGCTGTGGTGTCTTCGCTGCTATTACATTATTCTGCTTGGAACATTCTATGTGTGAGCTACAAATAAAGGGAAAGCTGGGTACAAACAAAACAGAATAGAAAGGTGCACGGAGAGAGAGTGAATGGTCTCCTAGGAGGTCAGTGGAGGAAGGCTTTCACCTGCAAACCACTGTTTGCTGAGATTCCCTTGTCTGTGGCCACAGGAATGAGCTGGAAATGGAGGGCTGGCTTGGAAGCACATGGAACAGACAACTGGATCTTAAACTGCTGCTGGCACTGAGTGAACATATGCACATCTGAATGGACCACACATTTCCACAAGGAGAAAAGAACTCCTGGAAGTCTCTTCCCTTTGAAGGGCTGGAGGTAGCAGCATGGCTCAGTCACGTAAGAACACGCAATTAATCTCTGTATATCTTCGTGTTGGGGTTTTTATGTCAGGTGAATGAAATACGTCTTCTTGTTTCTGCCCAAATCAAGTTACTTTTTAGTTTTGCCTGTGATCTAGATGTGGTTTATGAACCCACCTTGTTTCAGTTTTGTTTTGGCCCAGTAGCACGTTAACTACATTAAATTGGTTCATTCATTTTGGACCTGATCAACTGCTGACAACACTGTTGCGTGAGACAGAGAGGGAGTTAAACAAGAGAATTAAAACCTTCTCACACTGAAATACAGCAAATCTAAAAAAATTCTAGAAGGCGTTGCTGCTACACTGGATTATGGTTTAATTTTAGACTCAAAATGCAGTATTTTGTCTGTAAGCTTCCTAAAAATTGTAGCACTTGCCCTGGAAAGTGTTATTTTTAAAATTTATAAATATTAAGGCATAATTAGGGATATATTAGTTTGACACAGGGAACTAAATTTCTCAAAGCAGCAGTTTCACTTAATTAAATCGTCATCTTTGTTGCATCTTGAGATAAAGGATTCAGTGGTTTACTATAAAATTAATCTATAAATAAACGCCTTCAATTAGTAGTGATTTTGAGAAGAGAGCTTATCTTCTGCAGAAAAGAAAATCATTTTGCTTTTAAGATAATTGCATTTTCAGCCCTCTGGGAGTTATAGAAAGTGATGACTATTTGGAGATGTCAGCACTTTGTGAGGTGTAAAATCATAAACTACAACAATCCACCGAGAATCTAAAGGAATTCAGAGTTGACTTCTTTGTGATCTAGTCTTACAAACCTTCACACATCACTTAGAAAATCTTGAATATGGAGCTGGAAAGTCAGTAACAGGCTATTGTAAATGTGTCTGAGAACTCCTCCTTGCCTAGTTCTGTCTCTGGACTTAATACTTTGAAGGTTGAGCTGAGCTTCTTTGCTTGAATTTGTTTTGGAATAATTTCCATATTGTTTTAATTTACTCTAAATCACTCCCAGATATTTTTGACTCTTCTTTTAACATGATTTATCTGGAGATATAACAAGAATGGGTAACATGGTAATAAGTTATACAGTATTTGAGTTGAAACTGTAAGTGCCCACTCATTCTCATGCATACTTTTCACTGGAGTCATGCAATCCAGTGCCTAACCACCACCATCAACAAACATCCACTGCAAGTTAGCAGGAACTAAAACCAGAGAGGTTTCAATATGCAGCACCAAATGGTCTGTGCTGTATCTTACAGAAGTCTTGCAAATGGCAAGCTTTGCAACAGCTTGCCTCTAGTCTTCTCTAGAACAGTTTCCATTAGCATTTATAGCTAAAAAATTCAGCATATTTTTCTAATTTAGAACTGTTACAATGGGTAATGACCTCCTCCTAAGCACATGAAGAACATGAAGCATATTTAGTAAAATTAGTGATTATGTCTAGCTATTCAACTCAAGTGTCAGTGAAGGAGAGCATTTAATGATAAATCACACTAATGCTGTGGTGGGGGACTGGACTAGATGATCTCTGGAGGTCCCTTCCAACCCCTAATGTTCTGTGATTCTGTGTAATGCCTGAATGTTAGACCAAGGTTACAGTAAAAAGGGTGGGCTTGGTGAGTTCATAGGAAGCCCACTGAATTCTTTGTAATTTGAAACCCTCGTAATTGAAGATAAATAGAAAGGAAGAACAGTCTATTAGCATCTTAATCCTTCACCTGTATGCAAATGGAATCTTTATCTATGCATTTCTTAGTACTGAGACTGGAATGGCTTTGAAGATCTACAGAGAAAGGCTTTCCATTCCTTAGGAAAAGTACATCCTTAATAATAAAACACTATTTTTAACACAGACCTTTTGGCTGGCTGTTCTGACTGCTACCCATCTCCTTAAGGAGAATATTACACTCAAGGGCTACAATCTGCCTGTTGGGTTACCTGCCTATTTAATTATGGTAGCTCCTCAGCTTCAGCGATTTGGGCTGCTAGCAATCGTTTCTGTAACACTTGCAAGAGTTAGATGTGAGACAGTTTATTTGTGTGTAAGGTATGTTTGAACACCAGACTAGATTTCAGACATCTGCATGTGGGTAGAGCACCTAGTTGGACAATTTGCATCTATCCCTCATTTTCTTCATCAGTACCACGGTGATAATGATATTCACTAGCTTTTAAATACCATTTAAAGATATACACAGTTAAGATATACAGGGTTAATTATCAAGCAGTGTGGGTTCTCCCCTGTGAATAACACACAGCTGCTAATACACTGACTTACTCACTTTCATATTATCATCTTTATTTAAACATTCACTGTTCTTACTGCGACATACCAAAACACTCATTTTGTCAAGCCGCAATTGTAAAGAAGCTTTTATCCAGCACAAGTGTAATTAGGGTGGTAGAGAAGTGATGAGACTGTCAGCGGCTCTGAGCTCCAGGGACTAGCTCGAGGAACTCCAGCCCCAAAAATAGTTTCCAGTTCAAGTCTGCCCTCTGCTGGCCTCACTGAAGAACTGCTCATGAAATTTGGATCCATTTCTGTAATGACGTGGAGGGACTCAATTTATAGAAGTGTGTTCGATTTATTAATTGAAACCTTTAGTCAGCGTTCCTTTGGAAAATTTTAACAGTAATTTTAACTGTAAATTTGTCTGGAGGTCATATTTAGGCTCCCTAGCAGATTCTTACTCTTTAGGTTTTTTCACAAGCCCACCAACCAATCATTGGTATCAGTTGCTGGAACTAGTAGTACCACAGAAGTAGTCACATTAAATAAATAAAAATAAATACGTTCAGCTATGATACAACTAATGATTCAAATACACAGCGCTTCAGTTACGAGTCAAGTACTAATGCCCTAAAAGAGATCAGTATTGTCTAGACCAGGACTCACTCACTACAAGCAGCCTTTCCTCCCAACGTGTGAAAGAGCAACTCCTATTACTACATTCATTTTAGAGAGAACTTTCCATCTCAAACCCCTATGCAATTATCTCATCTTTTAACTCAAGAGGATTCATTTTCCTTTCTATATTTAAAGCAGGGAGGTAATTGGGGAGTAACTCTCTTAGTTATACTTACTCACATAGATTCACCTACAGTGATTTCAACCACGAGATGACATTTGTGTCTGGAATACAAACTACCATTATGCACTGGAGGATGTGAGCAAGCTGAAAAGCCTCTGGTTCATTTATCTTGTCATCTTCATGCTTCGTTACACTTAACAGCATTTAAACTCTTTGTGACTGCTGCCTAAACCTAAAATAAAGGAGTAAAACGTGGATTATTCAGTTATATACTGAATAGACTTGGAAAAAAGAAGTAAAAAATAGGTGTTTCAAAAATGTCCTTTTATTTGTGCCTTTCCAGTGGGTGACAATCAGCATCATAGTTGTGCCATGTGTGTCTATTATGAAGTAGAACATAGGGAATTTCAAAAAGTTCCTTGAATATCCTCTGCATCTGCTAAAATTCTTGTTGAAATGGCCATCACTCAAAACAGAAACTTTAGCAGTCCATACAGCATTTTATTGGGAAAGACACAACTCATCTGTCTTTGCTGTTATTTTCTGTCCCCTTTTTTCTGTTATTGTCTCTTTTCTTTTTGCTTTAGGTAGGAAGCTACACAAAAGCCTCCTGAGAGCTCATTAATCACTCCAGGATGTCCTGTTATAAATCACACCCTTAAAATGCTCTCCAAAACAACAGTACCTATCCATGGCTGCCACTCAGCACGTCTAGGAAAAGCAGCAGCACTGCAACACTGCCAGGTACTTTGCTGAAAAGTCAGTAGTGCTCTGTGCATTAGTGGAAGGAGTTTAAGATGAACTTACATGTCTGTGAAAAAGGCTCGTGCTCTGCAGAGAAGAGATGCTGGCATGCTCCACTTCTATATTCTGCAGCAAAGACAAATATTTCAAATATATACTGTTCTGGCAATAGAATGTATTCACTGTTTTCCTCATCTTGTTTCAGTCATAGTTACAAAAGATTCTTGTTTTAGGAAAATCAAGCCCTTTAAAATCTTTAGAGAGGTGTGCTGTTACAGGAAGACATTCTTCAGCAGCAAAATTGAAGTTGAGATGTGTTGATAAACAGAAGGGTTATATTCAAATACCTTGACGGGAAAATCCTCCTGAGGCTACCGAAACCTTCACTGGTCAGATGATAAAAAAAAGAAGCTTAACTTAAAACCAAAGAATGAGTAAATATAGGTATTAGTTTTGGCCTCAGAAAATCCTTTAATCCATCAGATTGTTGCGTATCACTGAAAGTATGGAATCAGATTGTTGTTTTCATCCTCGGCCAAACACTATAATCACAAAAACACACATTAAAGAATCGTTTTGGTTTTAGAGCTACCTACAGTAAAAGGCAGCAGTATCTTTAACACTTTGATTTTGTTATTAAATGCAGATAGGGAGGCTGGGGAAGTTAAATTTCAAACCACAGTTTAGCCAGAGGTACTATTCAACTGGCAAAGGTAACAGCAGTTCTTCTCGAAGAGTTTGATGAGGTTCTGTGGAGTGGTAGCTCACCTTACACTGCTGCTTCTCCTTCACTGGGCTGAGTGCCTGTAATGAAAAAGAATTAAATTACTACCATGTTTACACTCCACATTACCACACCACCAGCTTTATTTTTAAGTAATGAATTTAAGTAGTTGTACTTCATATACAAAATTACTGTTCTGCTCTTTGCTCCTACCCCTCTGATAATTTTATTAATTTTCCAGATAGGAATCTGACAATTTCACTTTTCTTGGAAATACCCACCCCACCAGAGAGCAGCTGGTATGAGTATCATACAGAATTCCTAGGAAAGATTCTAATCTGGACAGGAATTTTTTTTATAGTCATTACTGCTCTGTATTCCAAATGTTTTGGAAAAAATCTTCCTACTGTAGTGTCTTTGCCTCGTTCAGTGCCTCCTACGCAGAGTCAAGCTCAAACTTTGCTCCCAAGCAGATTAATTTAATGCAGTTTCCTGACTGTAAATTAGAGGAAATTTCAAAAGCAAGAACTTCAAGTGCATAACATGCTTTATGAAGAGCAGCTGAGGGAGCTGGGGCTCTTCTGTCTGAAGGAGGCCAAGGGGAGACCTTGTAGATGTCTACAAGTACCTGAAGCAAGGTTGTAGAGCAGTGGGTGTTGGTCTCTTCTCACAGGTACTTTTCTTAATAAATAAGCAAAATTTATTATAGTTCTGGATTCATTCTGGGATCTAAAAGCACTAACCTGCTCTTATTCTTAATGTTAGAAAATGGTTGGAGAATTTGGAGTAATTGAGTTAAGCAAACTCATACATAACACGCAGAACTTTTAACTCAGTAAATCATAGGGTTGGAAGGAACCTCCAAAGGTCATCTAGTCCAACCCCCCTGCAATAAGCATCACTCACTAGACCAGACTGCCCAGAGCCTTATCAAACCTGACCTTTAACGTCTCCAGGAATGGGGCCTCCAGCATCTCTCTCTAGGCAACCTGTTCCAGAGATCCATCAACATTAGATTATGACTATGAGCAAAACTGAGGAGATTTCTGCAATGTCTCAAGGAGCAATCTCCAAGATATATTTTTTTAGACTTTCCATGTGCAATTGAATTCCTTCCAAGCTATGACAGTAGTTTGATACAGTCAGACATGACATAGGCCACTAACATGAAATACTGCAGCCACATTAGTAATTCCAGGAACCTGAAAATCTGGATGTGGTGTTAGAGCTAAAGCCAGCAGACTACCTGGGAAAGAATGAAAACTTGGAGGCTGTAACTGGCAGAGTTAATGGCACAGACATCACGCAGCAAGATGTCTCTTGTTTAGTGGTACCAGACAGCAGCTTGGTGGTTAGGGCACTGCACGGAGTTCTTGCAGACACTGCTGAAGGCTGGTTTTTGTAACCTAAATAAATGTCAGGGTTATACCCTCATTTCATTATGATGATATATAACATAGCCTCATTATAATGATAAAAACCACACCCACAGGTCAAACAGACTGTGCCCTGGGTGAAGCCCCTCTCTCCTAAGCCTGCGTAGCAGAAAGTAGGTTCGTGTCACTTAATTGAAACTGAGGAATTAATTAGCCTATTAGCTAATTAGCTATTAGGACTGAAGTAGTAATTGCCAGTAGAAACTTGATAACGAGTATTAGTTAGGCTACTGTGAATGGTATAAACGAGTGAGTGCTTTCACAGTTGGAGGATCTCACTTTGGGGGTGACCCCTGAGCTGTGCACGAAGGGCCCCCTCGGTGCTGGGTGCGGAGGGGCTGGCAGGACTCCCGGGTGTGGGGTAACGACACCGCTCCTTTAGTAGTTAAGGAAGGTGCCTCCGAGTCTGTAAGGACACGAAGCCACAGGTACTGGACTGGCGTGTTTTCCTTACAAGGTCTAAAGCCAGACCGCCTGACCCGTGTTTCTGGTCGGGGCTCAGCGTTTCCATGGCCAGCCCACGCTACTGGGATGGAGAGGCACTTCCAGGGTCACCCACAAGCGCCTTCCTCGCGGCTCCCACTTACCGACAGGCGCTTCCTCGCCTCCGGCGGCGGAGCGTGCGCGAACCCCGAGAGAAGGGATCAAACAAACGCGGGACCTGCGACTGGAGAGCCCCGCGGCTTCTGTCACCCCGACCTCCCTAGAGCCAGCACCCGCGGGGCCAACGCGGCGGCCCACGACCGGCCCCACGGGCTGAGGCGGGAGCAGCGCCCTGCGCCGCGCGTGCCAGACAGGCGGGAACGAGCGACAGGAGCCCCACAATCGCCATTTTCTCTCCCGGCTCATGGAAGCGCCGCCCCTGGCCCAGCCGCCACCTGGCTGGGCTCCTCCTTCTCCTTCCTCTTTCCATAGCCTGCCGCCGGTATGCCGAAGCTGAGCAAGGAGGCCAAGCAGCGGCTGCAGCAGCTCTTCAAGGGTGGCCAGTTCGCCATCCGCTGGGGCTTCATCCCCGTCGTGCTGTATCTCGGTCAGTTGCGGGCGAAGGGGGAGCCTTGCTCGCTTCGGCCGCGCGCTCCGCGGGGAGGGGATGAGGGGGAAGAGGGGCGGGCTGAGGCCTCAGCGTCCCTGGTGCGGCCTGTGAGAGCCGCGGGGGAGGGCGGGAGCCTGACCTTGGCAGAACTGCGAGATAGTTGTGGGTTTGGTTCTTTTCTTTAGAAAGGTTTATTTGCCTCTGCCCCTTCCTGGAGGCCGTTTTGAGTTGGCGTCAAACCTGTGGGCCCTTGGAGGGGCGCCTCGGGCCCTTGTGGGGACCAGTTCCCTCATGGGCACTGGGCCGAGCTGCTCCGGAGCAGCTTAACTGCCAAGGAAGCAGTGATTTAATTCCTCCCCCCACCCCACAAGTGACTGACTGCTTTGGCAGGATAGCCCGTGTGTTTCACAGAATGGTCGGGGTTGGAAGGGGCCTCTGGAGATCATCTAGTCCAGCCGCCTTGCCAAAGCAGGATCACTCGGAGCAGATCTCCAGGAACACATCCAGGCCATTTTTGAAAGTCTCCAGAGGAGGCTTCGCAGACTGTTATCCTCACCGTGTAAAACTTATTTTTTCAGTGTTTAAGTGGAATCTCGTTTTGTGCTCAGGGAGTGCGCGAAAAAGCTGGCTGCGGCCGGGAGCTCTGCTGCTTCGTGGTGCCACGTGGTTGCCAGCATGTGGCTGAGGTTCTATTTTTAGCTACATCCAGGTTACATTCTCTCCCAAAATGACTTGGCTCCTATTTCTGAACTGCTGTGGAGCATTCAGGGGATGCCTTGATGTCATATCTAGCCCCCCTCATATGCTCCAGTCGTGTTGCTGGCTGGGCAGTAGTTCTCCCACTGGGCTTGGGCTACTTGCCGTCATCTGTCCTTGCTGAAGAGCCTGACCTACTTAAGATATGCCTGTGTGTGGTAGCTTCTTTTATGACAAGGCCTCAGTAAGGTTGTGGTTCATCTGGCTTCTTTCTTAAACTCTCTTGGGCCTTTTGGAAAAAGCATCTAAAACAGGCAGGCATCTCTACCTTGAATGCAAATAGAAGGAAGGTTGGGAGCTTGAAGTGTTTACAGTCAAAGATTGTTTTAATTAATTGAGGAGAATGCGATGTCTGATTTGAAGGGCTTTGATTGTTTATGTAACAATCAGGAAAATGTTGGTCCTTTCAGCAGTTTTCAATACCTTAATTAAAAGAGGTCACTTCAAGCTTTATGGGAAAAACTAACAGGCAGTATTAGGCTAATGTTTAATTACACTTAGATATTCAGTTTATAACTTACTTTAAGTTGATATTTTTTGGATGGGAATTTCAGCAGTGTTTTGTGACCTAATTTTGCTCTTGCTGAAGTTTTGCTTTGATTTTACTTTTATGACAGTGTGTGTGAATATGCCTGTAATTTGAAATCAGGTTTCTTGACTTGACACAAAGTTGCCATGGCAACTTGTGAAGTTTTTTCAACTCTGCAAAAAAATTGGAAGTAAGGGTTTGAAGCTTCCAGTTTTGTTTTTGTTTTTCTGTTTTCTGACTTCATGAATCCCCTGCTCATTAGGGTTTTCTTTTGAATTGCAGTTTAATAGACTTGGATAATTTGATAGTGATTTAACTGTTTAGGAGTCTACACACACGTATTTTTATATAAATATGTATGTAATGTGTGTTTTACTTCAGGTTTTAAGAGAGGTGCAGATCCTGGAATGCCAGAGCCAACTATTTGGAGGTATGCATTGATTTCCAGTGTATACTCAAACCCAATGCTGAGAGTTACCAGTGGTAAAGCTTGCTTGTGTCCGTAGTTTTTAATGATTTAGGGTGAAAGCATAGCTGGTTGTGATTCTTGTTCATTTTGAAATCCAAATGACAAGATGGCAGCACACAAGTTCTTAAGGGCCTTTCTCTTAATCTTGTGTGGCTTTTAATGTATGGGAGTTCCTGTAACTTTAGAGTGGAAATTGCTGTTCGAATCTGTTATAGAGCTAGTTTCTGCAAGTTGCTTCACTAAGGAGTAACTTCTTAGCTTTCTAGCATGAATTGAAAGCAAAACTCTGTTTCTTGCCTTTGCAAATACAGCAGTGATGCTGCATAAAAGCAGCATGAAATAAAGGGCTGTGTCCTTCAATACAAGTCATTGACACAAAGCAGAGTGCATTTGCTCACGCTGCTTCTTTCTTGTGGGCCTGTTAGTGCTGCTATGTCATGGCAGTAGGAACACTTAAATTCTTGTGGTATTCAAGTTTCGTTGGAGGGCTTTCATGGGTCAAATTGCTTTAATTAAAGTTTTGAAGAACATGTCACTTTTTGTTTTAATGACTGCAGAACCAGTTGTTGCTAAGACAAAAGATTGATGGACTGTATAGTGTGCAAAGTCATACGTTAATTCTTGTAGCTTCACATAGTTACAGTGTATAGAAACTGCATTTTTAGGGTTCAGTGATTCAAGGAAGCTACTTTAAACAGTAGAAAATACAGAAAAAAGTGTCAAGATCACATGACAATTTCAGTGAAATCTTATGTTTTCTTAAGAACTGACTTGCTGCAGTTGTTTGTTTGACAGTGTTTCCGTGTTTAAGCAGTTTGAGACTTCTTTTCTCGGTCCATTGAGTATGTCTGCACAGCGTGAAGTATTTGTTTCATACTAGAGTGTGCATACACAGATGCCAGAAGCATAGCTGGTCTAATCCAAAGCTCACAGACTTGCTCCTTAGCTGAGAGTGTGTGTGTGTGTAAGCTTAAATTGTGTTTTGAAGGTGGCGTTATTTCAGTATTTTGAGAGCTAGCATTTATTCCATACGTTTACAGGGCTGTTCCTCCAGGTTTGTCTTTTATAAATATCCATTTGAAAACCAAGTACATGCTGCAAATCTGACTTTTTTTTTCCTCCTGCTCCCCTTTCAGTCTACTTTGGGGATGAAGGATGTGGCGATCCGGTTCTAGAACCAGCCGATGGACAGAGAAAGTGTCCGAAGACGTGTACATTCCAGAGGATGAGACGGACACTTCCACCAGCTGGCTCAACCAGTTGTATGACATAGGTTGTACATACAACAACATGGAGTTTATATGGACCTAACTTATTTGTGTTACAGTGCAATTAAATAAATACAGTTTGAATCAATGCACATTGTTTTCAAGTCTTTATGGAGCTAGAACATGGTAGTTCCTTTATGACAAAAGGGGTAACTTGGGAAGTTGGGCTTTGTTTTTTTCCCCAAATATGTTGACTTTTTTGTTTTTTCCCAAATATGTTGACTTTCAATTCCCAGTATTCATCCCTGCTTTTCCTGTTTATCTTCACAGTAATCAGAAAAGTGAACTAATGTTTTCCATGCTTCAGTATTCTTCAAAGATTTCTTTCCTGAATGCTGGTAAGCCTCTGCAGCTGGTTACTCTTCTGACCTGGTGATATTTTTTTCCCTTCCTCTTGCATTTGTTAATCTCTGCATAAATTTAACAATTTCATGATTCCCCCGTGATGGCAGAAGCTACCAGTTTGTAACTGAAGGAAGAAGACAAGTACTCAATAAGGTATATGCTTTATTTTACTACACAGTCTTTGGAATATTGTTGGTTTGGCTTCAGTTGATACTTCTCCCTTCTAACATGGAAATTCAGGCACTGAAATGGCAACTGCTTGGTTTTCTTTTACTACACTGGGTCGACCATTCTCTCCTCTCTAGAGCTGTACAGACTAATTTGTGTCTGTACAGTGATTTTCAAACAATGATTTTGTTCTTCTCCAAATGATCCTCGCAACAAAAGTATTGAGAGGCTGAGGGAGCTGGGTCTCTTGAGCTTGGAGGAGACTGAGGGGTGACTTCATTAATGGCTATAAATATTTGAAGAGTGAATGTCAGGAGGACAGACCCAGGCTCTTCTCGGTGTCATCTAATGATACAACCAGGGGCAGTGGGCAAAAGCTGGAACAGAGGAGGTTCCACATCAATCTGAGAAGGAACTTCTTCCTGGTGAGGGTGACACAGCACTGGAAGGGGCTGCCCAGGGAGGTTGTGGAGTCTCCTTCACTGGAGACATTCAAAACCTGCCTGGATTTGTTCCTGTGTGGCGTGGTCTGGGTGATCCTGCTGTGTCAGGGGCTTGGACTTGATAATCTTTCGAGGTGCCTACCAAACTCTAATGATTCTGTGGTTCTGTGTAGATTTCAGATTGGAATTTTTTTACCACATACATTTTCAGACTGTTTTTATGTTAATTAAATTTTTAAGCAATAGGAAATTCTTCTGTTTCTCATCTGCTTTCAAAAAAAAGTGGGAAACATTTATGAGAGTTAATGCCAGCCAACATGTTCCTTAAAATTCTGTTAATCACAGTAATTAAATGTCATTACATAGTGCAATAGCTAGTGATAATAGACTGCTGACAGGGGATTAGCGTCAGGCCTGAGCGCTGAACGCTTTTCTTGTGACTCCTGCATCCAGTTGCTGTGCAGTTGTTCTAGTGCCTTGTTTCTGATGGTTGTGTGAGACTACTATAACTGCTTATATGTCTTAAAAATTTTTGTAATTGCCAATTCTGAGCCTTTTTCTTGACTGATTCTTATTGCAATAGTAATTAGATAATTGGTTGGTACTTGCTAGTGGCTTTAGTCATGATCAAGAGCATTTTTCCGCTGTTGAATCTAGTGGAATAACCTGAGATACTCAAGACTGGGATATGTGATATTTGGTGTAAAATAGCTCAGCTTTCTCAGAAGCAGATTTTGCATTTCACAGGAGTAGACGAGACCCAAACTGCAGCAGTGCGTGGATGGACCCAAGCACCTGCAGAAGTGTATTTAATGTGATCAGTTGTGGGTCTTAACTGCCACATGGTTTCTCTGACTCCTTTCCAAGAAAAATAGTATTTGGCAAGAGAAACAGGGAAGTATTCTCAGCTCTTTCACTGAAAGCTTTGCTGAAGCACAGGCCAGATTCTGTGACCTCACTGTGCTGAAAATTTCCCTTAAAAGCAGTCATGGTTCAGGTTTTTGAGTTGTGGAATTATTGGATAAAGTGATGATTGCGTAAGCAATATTAAAAAATTTCTGGTGAAGCGCAACAGATAGCAGATTTTTGGCAATTCAGTGCTGTTGAGGAAATAACGTGACGTTGTTCTCTTAAAGAGCTGTGGTTCAGGAAAGGCTTAGAACCTTTCAGTTTTCAAAATGAGGAAGGAAGCATCTTTCATCATACATTCAAGTCAAGTTGAATCCAATGCAAACATAGAGTCTTAATGTTTTTAGTTTGTACAGCCAGACAGTGCTCTCTGTAACTAAAGGGTGAGTGATACTCCTGAAATAAACAGTGTTTTGCCATGGAAAAACCAGAATTAACATTCATCGTAAGTCTTGATAATTAGTTGTAGCAAAAAACAGAATCAGGAGAAAAATTTTCAAGTTCAAAAATGAAGGAATGTTTGATAGGAGTGTCTTTAGTGCAGGATAGCCCTGCACTTACTGTCATGCTCACAAAATTCATCTGTGCTTACATGATGAGATCAAACTTCATTGAAGCTGCATGCTAAACAAATTCACATGAAGAATCTTAATTCCCTAAAATAACCTCAGTAAATGCACTGTTTTTATTGACATTTTTGTGATGTTGGGGAGAAGAGGGCAGGTCTCTGGAGTAAAGTGGAAGGACTCTTAGGTTTGTCTAGGCTGTGGGCTGGGTATTTGAATTTAGATGCTGTTTTTTCCAAGTGGTTTAATGTCTAATTTTTGTATTTCCATCGTTCTCCTAGTAAAACCTGAGAGAGTTTTATTTTGCTGTTGGGTGGGAGACACTTAAACCCCAATCACTCACTCTTTTACTTTCTTTCCTGTAGTGGTGTTTGTGATGCAGCCCTGTGAGACCATATATGAAATTTTGGTCTTGGAATAAACTTGGTGACTGTAGTTTGCTGAAAATCAAGCTGTGACTTCCACATCAGGTATGCACCTGACATTGCCTGGAGATAGGAGTCATTTGGCTGTGTACCTGTGACGCAGAGGTGGAGTGTGCTTTTGAGTGCCTCAGCGTCAGAGAAATATCTCAAGTGAAAGGCAGTTGCCAGAGACTTTTGTATCAGGTGACAAACAGTTGTGTGAGGTGAATGTTTTCTCCTGGACCAGACTTAGGAAGATAGACAATTGCTGTCCTCGTTTAGCTGCTTGCCAAAAGTGAAGACATCTTGAGCATTTTAATGGAAGAAGAATGTCTTGTTCTCCAGCTTAAGTAACCTGCGTTCACGTGTCCACAGTCCTTTCACATCTTTTCAGAAGGTGCCGATATGCCTCTCGTCCTCCCTTGACAGTGTCAGCAGTGACTTTCATTTGGTCTTCACAGAGGGTGTTTGTGAGTAAGAGGTTGTCCTCAACCTGGAGATGAAGACACGGCCTGTTTCTGCTCCTCCAGCCAGACTGTGTGAAGTACTAGCAAAGTAGGAGGAGGTTGTAATAGACAAGGAGCAATATGGTATCTTGTTAACCAGGTATCTTGTTCACTGGCACACTGATCACAACAGCTGGTGGTGGTGTTACCACTCAGGGACAATGTCTTCATTTTCTGTATTTTCTTAAAATTGCTTCTTCCATCATTGTGTGTAGCTGCAGTCAGAAGACAGTTGGGTAATGACGTGGGCAGCGCATTTTCAGCCCTTAATTGGGACATCCCCTCTAGCAAAGTCTCTGAGTAGCTGCACTCCAGTCTGGCCATAGCACATAGCACAAAGGGAGACAAAGACTTTGGGCTGTGACACAGGGAAGAGGGAAGGTAGGGAGAAAGCTGGGGTCCTGAAAAGAGAATAAAGACAAGAAAAATGCAGAAAAATGAGCAAGGTTTTTAGAGGTGAAAAATAATTGAGAAAAAATCATTTGCATCGGAGAAGGAGCCACAGAGCCTTGTGTTTGTGATGCTGAGAGAGTCTTGTGAGTTTGGTGTTTTTCTTGGCCTTCATATGTGAACTGGGGATCTCCTGGTGGTACAGTGTGGAAAAAAAGGGTCAGTTTATGCAGTTTAATGTCATCACTAAACAAGGGAGGGGAAAAAAAAAAGTTTTTCATAAGAGATTTCTTTCTTAGTAAGATAAATCCATGGAGGAACTACTTGTTTGCTCAAAAAAACTCTTGTAAGGTTTGTCCAGTTGGGATGTAAAAATGAAGCTAATAAGAAATTTGGAAGAATATTTAAATCTGCTACAAATTCTTGATGTAGACACAGCTGGTAGTGAAGCACTGTATCACATCACAGGTGTAAAACAGGCTGTGTGCTTTTATTCTTGAATTAATTCATCAGCACAACTCCCATTAACATGTAAACTTTGCAGAGCAAAGCAACATTCATCATTCTGTCACAACAGGCCCATATAAAACCTATCCTTTGTGGCTTTGTACAGCCATCTTCCAAAATTGCTGTAAATGGCAAAGTGCTTCTTGAGATGTGTTTTTATTGCATTGTACTCTTAAGTGAAGCAGGGATTTAACATCTGGGTTTGTTAGGAAAAGATGCTTAAAAGCTATATAAACTATATACACTTGGATATATTTTTGGAAATATTTCATTACAGGCTTGGAATTTAGGCTATGGTGATACTGATATATTTGGAAATTAAAGCTCATTATTTCTTTTCTCACCACAGGAGCAGAGACCACATCCTGGTTAAATGTCATATTACTAATACAGTTTTCACAAGTGATTTCTTAATGGCAGTTTGTAAATACTTTTCCATGATGGTGTGCAATGCAATAGCTGCTTCTTGGTTAAGTTTGTGGGTTATGCACGTTGTTCCTTGGTTTGCTTATATTAATTCAGGATTAGGGGATGCTTATCTGCTAGGTGGAAAGAAGTATTTACTCTCTATTTCTTCTGATTAAGAAACCATTTCACAGAATCACTGGATGTTAGGGATTGGAAGGGACCTGGTCCAGTTCCCTTGCCAGAGCAGGATCACCCAGATCAAATTGCATGAGAACATGTCCAGGCAGGTTTTAAACATGTCCACAGCCTCCCTGGGCAGCCTGCTGCAGTGCTCCCTCACCCTTCTCATGTTGATGTCAAACCTCTTGTATTCCAGTTTCTCTCTAAAATTAGTCTGAGCAGCTGCAAAGCATGTAGCAATTAGTCTGGGAAGTGATAAAAGTCAGGAATTCCAGTTATGTTTTGTTTCTCAGGGTCCAGGTTCTGGTGCAACCTCAAATCAGTCCCTTTCCACCCAGACTGGAAGATTGCCTTCACTTCTCCCTTAATTCCAGGTCTCCCTTCTAACTAATGTATTTTCTGATACAGTCCCATCCCAGGTCGCTGAGCTGTATAGGTCCTGAAATGTGAAGGCCACCACTGAACTTGTGTTTATTAATATATGTTAACGTGGGATCCACAGGCACAGTCAACATATGGTCCCTTTTCCCTGTCATTCTGTTTCCACAGATAAAACTGTTGCTGTGCAATGGTGATGGTATAGTAGGTAATTTTTGTCTTTGGAGCTGAGGATGGTAATTTAAGCTACCCCTGGGTGATTTTACTGTTTCAGTGTATGTGTAACAGCTCAAAGTGCTAATATAGTTTTCTTACACCTCATATTGTCCCTGTTTATATTATATGGAATGTAGAACTGTATCTGTGAATACATCAGTTAAAGGGATAAAGACACAGTTAATTGTAAATGTCTTTGCTGTTACTGAAACCAGCCAGAATTTTGAAATGTAATAAAATCTTTAAAGTACTGTGTTAGGCAAGCACTGACCTGTGGTAGAAGTAAGTGTGGCAGGGCAAGTAAAATCTGTTTGCTGAATCTGAAAATCAGCGTTTCATTTAAAAAATAATATTCCTAGGAAACACTGAATCCTCTTAGCTTCTGGTCATGGACTATAAATTTAGATTGCAAAATTGCTGTAACGTGTTTTCACATAACTGCCAAGCTCAGTCTTGAAAGTACAGTGAGATTTGGTTAAGTATGTTGAGATTACAGAAATTAGTTGATTTTATTGAGAGTTCAGACAGGATTTCAGTGCTGTGCTTTCTGGGGGTGAAGGGCTGTGTTTTGGTTTTCCTCTTAATGTAGAGAGAAATGAGGAATTGTTATCATTTTTCCCCCCATGGACTTTTTCCTGCATACTGTAATGTGTATGCATGCTTTTGGACATAGCTTTGTCCTCTTCCTGCATTGGGAAACCAAATCCAGGATGAAGGGATGTAGTAATTTGTTGAGCATTCTGAAATCACTGTGTGGGGTTAATGAGTAGGGATCCAGTGGGAACTTGGGAGAGGTTTAGCTGGGATCTGCAGAGAGAAGCTGGTCCTGTACAGCGGCAGCCAAAATGCTTCTTTGCTGGGTAATTTCCTCATTTTTATAGGCAATTATTAGCAGGTCTTTTTGGTTTGTGGTTTTGGGGTTTTTTTCCTGTTTTGCTCAATGGGTTAGCTGTCATCAGGATGAGCCCTCTGCAGCAGTAGTGTTGAGGTATCCTGTTGATAAAAGCACAGTTTCAGCAAGTGGTGCTGAGGCTTGGGGGCACTCCCTGAAGTTGTCACAGTGACAGCAAAACCGAAGCCAGAGGGGCAGCTGCTGTGTTGAAGTACCTTGAAAATGGAGGGTGGCTGTGAAGGAGCCGCAGGTGAAATGTGAGCTCAGCAGCAGAGACACCACTCCAGGAAGGACTAGAAAGTTGAACCTTCCCACACAGCCAGTGGTAGTCTTTGCTCATCAACCTCCTAAACGTAGTGGCATTTGCATGGCTACTAGAGTTGCAGGCAACCTGGGGTGGCCACCAGCGGGAAGTGGAAAGTGTGGATGCCTGGCTATCAGCGAACAGGATTTCAGTACCCTGTATCTTAGGTGCTTCCTGGCATTTAAGGAAGAAACCTGTGTGTTTAGCTGCAGTGTACGTAGTATCTAACAGTCATCTTGGGCAGCCTCTCACTACTGGGAGAAGTGAGACTAAGTGATGTCTTTTATCCAGTTTCTCCCCCTGCCCCCCTGCTTCACAAAGTAATAATTAAGTCCTTAAAAAGTCCGTGTGTGGAATCCACATTTGGGTCTTATAGCTGTTACAGACATTGAAGGGTCAGAATAGTCTAACCAAGTCTTAAGGCTGTGAAAAAGCTGAACCAGGCTTTCCTGTGTATCCTACAGCACACGCCAAGACAGCTAGAGCAGGATCTTTTGTGTTGCGACAAAACCGCGCGTGCCGCAGACATCTTGTAATGGACCACCTAGACGTCTCCTCGTACCTTTGTGAGGTGTTGCACAACTCGAGATGTTGGTTTTCCCATATTGGGCAAAGGCATTGGTTTGTTTTGTTTGAGCCACTGAGATGCAGGCCTTGGGTGGACTGGTCACTGTTTTGGCATCCTTGGTGAAATGCACAATCAGATCGCTCAGAGGAAGAGGAGAATTTACTGACATCCACATTCCAGGGCTTGTCTTTCATCTCTTCATCAGCACCGCTGTGCTGCAAGAAAGAGAGAGGGGTAATTAATGTTCCACCACTTGTAGGGACAAAGCTTCAAGGGCTCCTGCCGCTTGCACCCATCCCTTGTGTATGCAGTGAATTCATCTGAATTTGGGTGTGTGAGCTGCCTGCACAGGCACAGCACATGATGCACCTAAGGAATGTTCTAATGGTTTGGTACTGGGGCCAAGGACCTGCTTGTTTTTTAACGACGTGTGTTCATGTGCCGTGGCCTGACCACACTACTGGAAGATGTTATAACTGTATAACTAATGTGACAAAAGACAGATCACCGATGGGCAGGGACATCTCATCAGCAGTATGTTGATTTGTATCACCTACCTTTGGAAGGATCATAAGGGGTTTTCTTTCCTGCATCTTGGAGGAGGAGGGAGACGTGTTTCATCAGACTCATAGACTTCCCTTGGATGAGGGCACAAAGTCTAATCAGATGATAGTATTTGTGTCAGTGCTGGTAATGACAGAGCACTGGAAAGGGCTGCCCAGGGGGGTTGTGGAGTCTCCTTCTCTGGAGACGTTTAAAACCCACTTGGGCATGTTCCTGTGTGACTGGATCTAGGGGATCCTGCTGTGGCAGGGGATTGAACTGGATGATCTTTTGAGGTCACTTCCAGTCCCTAATGTTCTGTGAATCTTTCAGTTAAAGACATAGCTTGACATGTAAGCAGGAACTCAGGTATGTTCCTTGCTCATTCTTCAGGAGCAAAGATTGTGTTCACTCTTAAGTGCCATGTTCAGTGCCTCTGGTTCCTTTGGGTCCCATTTTAAGACGTAGGTGCTGATCAAGCTGTGTGTGCATGTGTGTGTGTGCTCTGTAGATAACTGCTCTAATTCCACAGGCAACCACTTCTGAGACTTCACATGTTATTTTGATACTTGCAGGTACTCAAAACTGCACACACTAGAGTTTCTTAGTCTTATGTAAAGTTCAAACAAGTTTTACAGTGGTTTGGTTTTTTTTAAAAATCAGCTTTTATTTGTTCTAAAAATATAAAAAAGTTATAAATACCATCTCTCAAATATTTTAAAAGTAGAAGTTACACACTTTTTCTGGCTTCTCAAAATATGTTTTTTTGTTAAATACATATTAAATAAACTGATATTCTGAGTAATATCATTAGAAATTAAATAAAATACATCCTTCGTGTAAATTATTTCTAGATATCAAAAATATAAATAGGAAACAACATTAGAAATGAATAAATATCTTAAATATAATAAATAAATAGATATAAATGCAAACCATTGTTACTATTTGTGGTTCTTAAAACAGAACAACGCTGTCATCTGCCACATGACAGATCTGTAACAAAGGATCATGCCTGAATTAAAACATTCAGACACTGACACTCCTGGTGTTTTTCAAATAGCGGATGGCCCTCACGGTTTTCTCCATAAATGAAGTAAAGTCTCGGAGGATGAGGTGAGTGGTGATTTTCTCTAGCCAGGACTTATTGGACTTTAGCTTCGTGCGAAGGGATTCCTGGGTGGCTGAGTCTGGGATGGTCACTTCATCGGGGTTGATCACCTGTGAAAAAGACAATATTGGGGTGCCCCAGTTAAAACATTGTGGTTGATCTGGTTGGACCACAGTTGTTTATGTGTGTCACATATTCTGAGCAGTTGCATATCCAGCCTTCCTGTACTGCAGACAACAGACCTCCCTGGGACCTGTGCTTCCCTGCAGCCCTGCTCCTGCAGTAGGGTTTGGGCTGTGCTGATGCCCACTGCAGTTACTGCAGGAGAATCACAGGGCTTCATTTGATCTATACCCTTGGCTCTGGTTTGGACGCCAAGTTTGGTGTCGCGGTCCAACATGCTGCACTGCCTCTCCTGCTGTCTGCTGACCACGTGGTCCGTTGGGAAGATGCTGACTGTGATTTGTCTTAACCTGCTCTGGCTGCTACATCCTGAATGCTAAGTTAATGTGGTAGATTAACAGTTTCCAAAGATGTCAGACTTGTTTAGCGTCTTAATTCTTACTCTCCAGGCAGTTAGGCACGTGGAAGGCTGTCACCAGCTTTCACTGATGTGTGGGATCCTAGTTACAAGATGAGTAAAAGGAGTTATGTGCCTAATGCTCACTGTCAGTGCTGGGCTGTTTAAGAACTTGTCCCATGAACTGGGTAAATGACTTCTGAAAATAGGAATTACTGTGACCTGGACATCAAGACTTCTCTTTCTCAGAATTCTGTAGTTACTGCAAGTAGAGGTGTTCATTTTGATAACAGTGTTTATTTCTGCCTGTTCCAAGTTTCCAAAACAGCTCATCTCCCCACATTATGAAACACATTTTCTGCCAAATAATACCTGAGTTTGGAAGCCAACAGTCATTGTGACAGGACTATTATTCTTAGCTAGCACAGTGTGAAAAAGCAGTTCAGCTCCCCTTCACTTAAAGAATGATGGACATAAATAAATATGTTAGGAAAGATATGGTGAACACACAATGGACTTTTGAGATGCCAAGAAACACCTCAGAGGGAGTAATGGTCTGAGATACCTGCAGTCCTTACTCACCTTGGTGCTTCTTACTCAGATAAATAGTTTCCCTGATGAGCAAGGAAAAGTATTCATGTTAAGGGTTATGAACATGAGTAAGAGCTCTAGGAATGAAGTGAATTTTTGAAGTGTGATCTTTTTAGAGCTCTCCAAAACAGAAAACATCAGCATTTAGTTCACTGAGTCAAGAGACGATCAGGAATTTGTGAGGGAGGAAGATTTTTTCCCACTAGTGATTACAAGCAAAACGTGCTCATCAATAGGCAGCACTTTTTATTTAGTCAAGTTATTAACTCACTTTCTGCATTGAGCTGCCTTCCTTGAGTTTTAAGCTAACGGCGTGTCAGTATACCACACAGCTTGGTTTAAGAGTTTGTTTGGGAGAGTTTAAAGATGAGTATTGTAACAGTGTGTTTGCTTCTATTTCTGTGGTTCATTGGGTTTTTTAATTAAAAAAGTATTTCTACTTCTCAGTGGTTTGCAGCATTGGAAGGCTTGGACTGAACTGCACTTCCACAACGAGCTCCTAAAACAACAACACATTTAACTGTTGGCTTGGAAGGCAGTAGTAGGAAATAGGAAAGTTTTTTTCATTAAGAAAGCAAAACCTTATAAAACCAGTATCTGAGCGTAAGGAACCGTGACGTGTTTCTGCTGAGAGAAATGAAAGTGGGAAATGTCCAGCTCTTTCTCTGACTGTGCCCCAGTGCTAAGGCGTAAGGATTACCTGAGTGAATTTAAAACCAACTCACCATGTGTCTTACAGTGCGTGCTAGGTGCTGTGTGCTGTAGGACAGCCATGCAACGTTTTGCTTTTCGCTAGTGAAAGTTTCTTGTACGTATTCGAGGTATGTCTGAAATGTATAAAGTCCACTGGAGATTTTCTTCAAGCATTTATCCTGAAATGAGAGAAAAGCGAGAAGGTCACTTACAGCTCGGAAATGCCTTGATGGTGGTGTCGTGCACCCTGTGCAGGTGAGTGAGTGATGCTTGTACAACGTGTAGAGGTCTGGGGCAGCCTTGACGTCAACTTGCAGGGATCACTCATAGGAGCAGGCAAGCTTCCACTTTACAGCACCTTTGGAGCAGGCAAAAGTTTCCCCGGGTGTATATAGGACTAGACCAGAAAGAAAAAGCGGTTCTTGCCTCATGGAAGCCAGCCAGCAGACACCCATCTTCCTCTGTCACCCGGGGCAAGTTGAGGTTGTTCTGGGCGAGCATCTCCACGCTGTTCTCGCAGACGCTGAACTTCTCGCACATCTAGGGAGAGACACCGAGAGGTTTCCTCGCACTTTGTCCGGAAGCAGACCCAGTGCGGGTGCTGCGGGTGCCCCGAGCCGCCCCGTACCCACCTCCCGCTGCAGCTCAGCCGCTCGCTCCAGCAGCAGCCGCGCCAGCCGCACGCACTCGGGCAGCGCTGCCCGCCCCGCCGCCGCCTCCTCCAGCTCCGCTTCCCCCGACGAGTCGTTGCCGGGCAGCGGGACCGCGGCCGCCTGGGGCGGCAGCACTAGCAGCAGCGGCGGCAGCAGCAGCAGCAGCAGCAACGCGGCGGAGCAGGGGACGGACGGGCTGCCGGAGCGGGAGCGGTCGCAGCCCCGGGGGAAGTTCATGTTGCGGCTCGTCTGCTGCGGCCCCGGACCCTTGTCTTCGGCGCGGCTGGCGAGTGGAGTGAGCTCCGGGCATCCCTGAACGAGTATTTATCGAGGGGGCTTCGAGATTATTCATATCCCGGGAAAATCCGACATGAGAACATAGGCGTGTGGGGCTTGACAGCTCTCCCCCCGTCCGAGCGCCGCGGGATTGTGAAATGGGGCCGGGGCGGGGGGGGGCATGAAGTCATCGGGCTCCTGCCCCAGAGCTGCGGGAGGAAGGACCGGGTCGCCGCCTGCTCACCTGGGCCCGGGGACGGGGCTGGAGCAGCCCCTGAACCTGACAGCTCCAAAGTCTTGGAGAGTCTTGGAAATGCTGGGAATCGCACACACATTCGTACTTGCTTGCATGTGTGCATACTTCGAAGCATGCATATCGAAGTACATGAAATATATAAAGGTTCAATACATCACGCATTAGGTGGTTTTCTCTTCCTGTTCCCTGCTTGTGTTTTTTGTGTGTGTGGAGCTGAACGCACGTGTTTAGATGCCGGGTGTCTTTAAGTGCCAGGTTGCCCCCGTTCCTGTGACACAGGCAGGATGAGAGGCGTCACCTGGCTCATACCCTTTAAATGACCACAGGCAGCTCCTGCAGGAAATGCCCCACAGCTCCCTCTTATCTTCGCCCTTATCTCCTTCTGCCTACCTGGGAGGTGTGCTGGGAATTTTAACCTTCCGCTGAGGGACTCTTCACTCAGGGCAAGTGGGCAAGTGCCCGTTTCTCTCAATCTCCTAAGGTGTGCACAGAGTAAAACTGCAAGGCATGCTGACCTTGAACTTCTGGAATGCCTTAAACTGGTTTGGGCCAAACTTCTTCTTTTTTATTTATTTTTTTAAAAAGTTAAGTCACTGCTGTTTTTTTAAGTAAGGAAAGTCAGTGAAAGATACGAGTCTGCTCTGGGAGGATGCAGAGTGGGGAGAACAGAACATGGGGCATCAGAGAGACAACACAGTGACTGAACTGGAGTGTCCTCATTTGGAATCTCTGTTTTAAAGACCCCACAGAAGCTGCTAATTCATTTTCTAAGGACAGTCCGGACAAAGAGCCCCAGGAAAGGTGCAGGGTACTACTGGCTTTTGTTTTTCTTTAATGTTCTGTTCTGCCAGTAGCCAAAAGGCAGCTGCAGTAATTTTGCCCAGTGGCAAGTGTGAAAGAGCAATTTCCAGCAGCAGCAACCTGTGTCCAGTTCCCTGAAGGCAGCTGTAGCAGTACTGGTCTGTAAGTCTTCCTTACTGGTCCTGTGGCATTAGGTATGAGAATAAAGCATCCCAGCAGGGATACATTCGAGTAACATTACTTAAAAGATCCAAAGTGCCAGTGGATTAAAGCAGCTCAACCAGGTGAGCTCAATACTCGGACAAGTGTAGTGTTTGCCTTCTGATAACCATTCAGGAGCAGATACAGCAGGGATGGGAACTCCTGCCTCCCTCCCTTTCGGTTTGTGATAGCACATGGAAGCCTGCACATGTCTCAGGGAGGCTTTTCCTTCCAGGTAGCTCATAGGCTGTTCCCTGCAGACAACCAAACTTTTTCTTTACCTAACCCACGTGAAAATACTGACCACTCCTAAAATCAGCAAAACTTGGTAGGAGGTTACATTTCCTTAATAACACCTTTGGCAAGTTACTCTTATTTGTAGCTCTGTAATTTTGAGTTATGCAGTTATATTTGATGAGTTTTGCCTTTCTCCTGGCATCATAAACATGCCTGTTCCTTAACAATTTCCAGAGAACCTTGTTGTGCTGATCACTGTTGTGTGGAGATCAGTCTTGCTGATGTCTGCAGTTATATCTCCAGAGTGAAATAAAACCAATGTTCAGCTGCTGTTCCTCATCTTAAAGCCTTCGGTTCCTTGGTCTCCTTTTGCATTTTGGGGTTTTGTTTACTATTTGATAGGATTGTCCACAAGACTTTTCAGAACTACAAAGTGTACCACAGGTTCTCTTGGAAGCTGCTTCTTGATGCCTTAGAAATTCATTGTGATCATCTAGGACAAAGTGTAGTCTTCCAGTCATTGCTCATGGGTTAGCTACAGGTCAGGAGATCTGCCTGTTGGTACTTCCCAGTGTGTGATTAGTAATACTGAGAATATTAGGTGTGATTCCTAGATACAGGAATTTCTTTGCCTGGCATCTTTGTGGTACTGTAGTCCTCGTGTCCTTTTATGGCTAGACCCTGACAGACAACACTCTCCTGAGGTGGGATTTCTGAAATTCTCAGTGCTTGTCCAACTACTTCTTCTGTGTGAGCAATGAGCATTACTGTGGGAGCAGAGGGGCCAGTTCTGAAGGGTGGGAAAAAAATCTCACCTCTCAGACTGTGCACTTCCATGGTTGAGTTTATGGCCACGGAGCCGGTCCAGGATCGTTCCGCGTGCCAAACTCTGCTTTCTAGGGTCACCAGTGCCAGAACAGTTTCTGTTTCTTTCAGCGTTTCCCATCCTGGGAGCAAGCCCATGCCACTTTTGCTTCTGGTAAGCTGGGAGATTTGCAGACAGCAGGCTGTTTTCAGGAGAGGTAGGTGACCAAAGACCTCAGAAGAGCTCTCATGGTCAAATCTTCTCACCTCTGCTCTGTCAGCCATCAGCTGCTCGTCTTTAAGGAGCCCTCCCCATGTGCCCAAGTCAAAACCAGTGCTACTGGCAGCACTGGAATTCTGTGAGTCGATTAAATGGTCATATGAATGGCATTCCTAGATGGAAAAATAAGGTGTTTTCATGAAGTAGGAGAATTACTAGGGCTGTAGGATGTTCCTCTCTGGTGTATTTCTATGTTTGGTTCAACTGCTTTTTCTTTCTAATATCCTCCACTATCCCACAGTAGTGAAACCAACCGTTAATGCTTGTTCAGAGATGTGACTTGTGATTGGAGACAGGCCTTTGGAAACATGACTTCAGATGGTGCTGTTGGTGAGGACTACAACTAGGTGGTCATATTCTTCTGTGGAAGTGTTAGTTTGTGTGTAGAGGGGTGTGCCAGTTGCTGGTAGGCTGCTCAAGCGGCATCGTGGCAACAACTGACCAAACACCTTGAACAAATGTCTTGAATGAAGTGGAGAACTGACGTCCTGTTCCCCTGACATATAGAATCATAGAATCATCAGGGATTGGAGGAGACCTTGAAAGATCATCTAGTCCAAGCCCTCTGCCACAGCAGGATCACCTAGACCAAGTCATAAAGTCAGTCATAGTTAGAAGAGACCATCATCCAGTTCCAACTCTCCTGCCATGGGCAGGGACACCCCACCCTACATCAGGCTGGACAGAGCCTCATCCAGCCCAGCCTTAAACACCTCCAGGGACGGGGCCTCCACCACCTCTCTGGGCAAGATCTTTCTCTTCAGTGCTACACTCTGACAAGTCTACTCCTAACCAGTACTGATGCATGGGGCTGTTCCTCCCCACACGTGCACACGTGTTCCTCTTGAACCTCATTAGGTTCCTCTTTGCCCAACTCTCCAGTGTGTCCAGCCCATCTTTGGTTGAACCCCTCAAAACTTGGAATGAAGGGATTTTGAGTTCCTGTGGATCTAGTAAGAAGCAGAGATGAGTCCTTTGTTGTCGATAAAGGTGTGAACATCTCAGCCATTGTAGAGCTCATTTCTTTCAAGGATCTTTGTACTGATCATTCAGTGTCACTGCAGGGTCTGTAAATGCTGATGTGCCTTTCCTCTCCCGCGTTAGAGCGGCTGCCCAGGGCTGTATTTTGAGTGAACATGCTGAACAACAGGTCTTTAATGTCCCGCGTTCCTCTTTCTCGTAAGCAAACGCTGCTCTGAGAAGCCGCTGCCACTGAAAGTCGCCGTTTGCTCTTGCGACTTCAGTAGCTCTTTCGCTCTCTGTTGGTTGGTTGCCAAGGAACTGCAGAGCTGAGCTGGTTTCTTTTTTGTCAGCAGCTTTGGGGATTGCTCGTTTGTCTTCCCTAAAGGCAGACTTACATCATTTTTAAACGAGACTGGGGTGTGTAGTAATAGACTTTAATTGTTTTTCTTGAGTGGATCATATGCAAATACCCTGAATTTCCATGCCTTAAGCTACATCAGAGGGTTTAGAGGAAAACCTCTTAGTTACCTCAAAATTACATCCTTATTTTCAGTTTTACGTGCTTAATCTTGAGAAATCATGGCATGGTCTTCTTTGGTCAACTTCCAGGCTGGCAGATGTGCAGACCTGGTCTTGCAGAGAACTGCTCTTGGATATCTAAATGCCACAGACCAATTTAGACAGACACATCTTCTGATCAGACCAGTTGCAGGCATTGGAGCTTGGGAATGGGAATCGTAGAATCATTAGGGATTGGAAGGGACCTCAAAAGATCATCCAGTCCAATCCCCCTGCCACAGCAGGATCACCTAGACCAAGTCACACAGGAACACATCCAGGTGGGTCTTAGATGTCTCCAGAGAAGGAGACTCCACAACCACCCTGGGAATGCTGTAGCACTTGCCAGTGAAGCCAGATCTGCCCTAGGAGCCCTTTGCTTCCGTGGCTGCCCTGACAAATGGCATCAGCAAAAGCTTCCACAACCCTTGCTCATGGAAGGAAGGTCGTTGTTGCTCTGTTTCCATCATGGCACAATGTCCCTGGTGTGGTGAGTGGTGTCTCTTTGCAGGCCTTCGTGAGGCACCAGAGCAGAAAACTCTCATTTAGAAGTATCCTGGTGGTCTTTTGTCTGTCACAGGCACAATGCCAGCCAATACACTGTTAACTTGGCTTGTTTGGGATCATCTCATAGAATCATTAGGGATTGGAAGGGACCCCGAAAGATCACCTAGTCCAATCCCCCTGCCACAGCAGGATCACCTCACTGGAGAAGTTATAGAATCAGGATCACTCAGGGTTAGAAGGGACCACAGGATCATCCACTTCCAACCCCCCCACCATGGGCAGGGACACCCCACCCTAGATCAGGCTGGCCAGAGCCTCATCCAGCCCAGCCTTAGACACCTCCAGGGATGGCACCTCCACCACCTCTCTGGGCAACCCCATTCCAGTCTCTCACCACTTCCATTACAGCAGTTCCCTGTTTGGGCAAGGAGCCTATTTTATGACTATTGCTTTTTAAATTGTCCTTGGGCTGTGCTTCTGTAGAAAACCTCTGTTCCCCTTTAAAAATAAACTGACTGTACTTCCACTTGTGTGAGGAACTTCTTGGTTCCCTTTGCATGAAGACTGAACGTCCAAAGAAGTTGTGTGACAGAGTGAGGTTTTTCAGTCACCAAGGAAGATGCTGAAGCTGAGGAACCTTTGTACTCGCAGGGTGCTGAATAGTGTTTTGAGTCTTTGTTGTTTGCCACGTTTCACGTAGGACCTTCGACTTGGATTGTGTCCTACCAAGCATTTAAGAGGCAAGCTCTCTCTCCAAGTGCCAAAGGAAACTGAGGGGGTGTTAAAGTTTATCCATAAATCAATCTCACTCACTCACACATAACGAGATTAGTTCAGTAACTGTAAGATCGATTTCACTCTTACATAAAAGTTCGTTGTGTTGCTCAATAAGACATCTCAAGGAGTTGACTCTCAAGTTTTTGGTGCCCATCATCTCTTCATCTGACTATTGTCTCACTCAGTCTGACATTTGGCTGTGCATTCTCCTTCTGCTTTTCCTGGTGATCGCTCCTGTGACGCTGCGACTTCCCTACGAACAACCCGAGTCACTGAACGACACTCGTGTGTTTTTTCCTGGAGAGCAGCGAGTTTCCCCCTGAAAGAAGAGAAGTTGGGTGGTGACAGCGGTTATTTTTGCCACCGTCGGCAAAGTGACGCAAACGATGGCTCTCGTGTTTCAGGAGCTTTATTTCTACATCAGTGCTTAGAACAGAGAAATATTGCTGGATGCAGGTCGGTGTGTTGGGCACGATGAGACATGAGGAGTGTGTGGCTGGAGGGCTGGAATCATAGAATAGAATCACAGAATCATTAGGGATTGGAAGGGACCCCGAAAGATCATCCAGTCCAATCCCCCTGCCACAGCAGGACCACCTAGACTGAGTCATAGAGTCATTAGGGATTGGAAGGGACCCCAAAGGATCATCCAGTCCAATCCCCCTGCCACAGCAGGACCACCTAGACCGAGTCATAGAGTCATTAGGGATTGGAAGGGACCCCGAAAGGTCATCTAGTCCAATCCCCCTGCCACAGCAGGACCACCTAGACCGAGTCATAGAGTCATTAGGGATTGGAAGGGACCCCGAAAGGTCATCTAGTCCAATCCCCCTGCCACAGCAGGACCACCTAGACCGAGTCATAGAGTCATTAGGGATTGGAAGGGACCCCGAAAGATCATCCAGTCCAATCCCCCTGCCCCAGCAGGATCACAGCAGGCTGTCTTCCCCTGTGCTGGAACGTGATAGTCCTGCTTAATAGGGCCACCAGTAACAGCACTGTGCCTCCGTGGCCAGGATCAGATGCAAGGCTCCAGTACATTCCTTTTGGGAGATAATATTCATTATATTAATATATGTGTTGCAGGGTTTCTTAGGAGACCATTAACTAGCCCTACTCTGGCAGAGGGATTGGACTAGATGATCCTTCAAGGTCCCTCCCGGTCCCCAATGGACCTGCAGTAGCTGTTCACATGTGGTTTCCAGCTCGAGGATCCTGTAGAGACATGGTGGTGGAGCTGCAGTGGGCTTTGTCACTTGGATTGTTGGCCCTTCCAATCTTGTTGAGAAGCTTGAGTATTATTGCTCAGGATGTGCTCTGCATGTTAGAGGTCCTGGGGGCTTCCTTCCTTTCTGTGTGAGTTGCAGCAAACTCCTTTGTTCTAAACTCAGTGTGTGAAAGGGAATCTCCTCGCTGTGGTGGGAACCCCAACGACGTGCCAGCACACTACAACAGGGTTAAGAGGTTTGGCTGGGTCTGTAATCTTCACTCTTCCCACACCACTGTTATTGAAGCAGAAGTGTCCTGATGGCCAGGCCACCTGTAAGGGACTTGATCACCTCACCAAGTGGTCTAGGTCCCACCAGATTTTTTCTTTCAATGGCCAGTTAGATGGGCTGGTGCTTTTTGTTTAGATTGCTCAACCAGGATGTGGGAGATGTTGATTCATATCCCTTCTCTATCTAAAGGGATTATGAATTCAGATTTGCTACTTTACAGGAAAGTCCCCCAACTCCTAAGAATAATCTTGGCCAAGATATTTTCCATTCCCTCTTCTTGAAGTGAGCCATTTTCTGTCAGAAAGGGTAGATGGGGAGTCTGCATCCTATCTCAAGAGGCTGACCTGCTGTTCTGGCTGTATTTGCTCCCATACCTTGTACAAGAAATTTGTCCCTTGGAAAGACATGGAAAGTGATTTCCAGGGAGCACTCTGACCCCGGAGCTGTTGGGTAACTCTAGGGAGAGGTGAGGGCTTTGCTTCCTCCACGAGCTGCCTTCTGGGAGGAAGAACTGGGCTGTATGGTCGAACCCAGGAGGGTTGGATCCTTTCTAGACAAGGCTTCTGGCTGCCCAGAGAAGATGCCTCTTTTCTGAGAGGGGAAGTCTCACCCTGGAGTTTCTTACGAGCTGTTGCAAAAGCTTCTGGAGCAGCAAAGCAGCTTTCACTCTCCCCTTTGTCACTGGGGGCTCTGCCCATGGCTGGCTGGGGAACACCACAGCTCTGCCCGCCCCAGTCAGGTGCTGCTGGCTGTAAAGTCCCCTGTTATTCTTCGTCACAAAAGCAGACTTTCCCCTGCCAGTGTAAAAATACATGTGAAACCAAAAGTTAAAGCTCAAATCCAGAAGCAGTGGGGCTGAAGGGCTCTGATCTGAAACCCCCTGGCGCTTCCCTGTGCTCAGAGCTACGTGCGGTAGTGGCACTTCTGGTGTGGAGAGGGACTGTGTTGGGTATCTCCCTTTGTGCTTCAGCTCTGCAGCGTGAAGCATCGCTCCCTGCTGCTTTTACTTCAGTCTTCTTCACACTTACCTATAAGTGCTCCAATCTTGTGGTGTGCACGTCTGCCCAAGGGCTCGTGTCAGTACTCTGGAGCCAGAGGCAGTGTCGGGCTCCACGGTCTGTGCCAATAACAAATCATCAAACCATTGTGGCTTCGAGTTGGACCTGAGAAGTTCCAATGTTCTAAGTTCTCTAACATTCACCTCTCGTATCTCCAAAGCAGCACAGACTTTTGAAAGGTGCTTAAAAATGAGTCGCACAAAGTCACAGAACATTAGGGGTTGGAAGGGACCTTGAAAAATCATCTAGTCCAATCCTCCTGCCAGAGCAGGATCACCTAGACCAAGTCACATGGAACACAGACTCATAGAATCATTAGGGATTGGAAGGGACCTCGAGAGATCATCCAGTCCAATCCCCCTGTCGGAGCAGGATCACCTAGACCAAGTCACATGGAACACAGACTCATAGAATCATTAGGGATTGGAAGGGACCTCAAAAGATCATCTAGTCCAATCCTCCTGCCAGAGCAGGATCAGCTAGACCAAGTCTCATTGATATGTTCACCACTATTAATAGACAAAGGTAATAATTAAATTCCAATTCAATGTGAATTAATGAAGACACTTGTTTCCCCACCTGCTTTCAGCGACAGATTGTGTTTTGAACATGTTTGCCATTCCATGAATGGAGTAGCCATTTCTGGCCAGCCCTATCCCCTTGGTCATGTAGACTCTTGCACTTGTTTGACGCTGTTGTACCTCCACTGGTTTGGACTGTGCTTGTCCTTCCTGACGAAGAGCAAAGAGTCAACCCGAGGAGTTCTGCAGCCAGACTGCTGTCAGAGCACGCTTTGCCATCCAAGTAGGTAAGTCCACAGCTCATTTTCCCCTCTAAACCATGTCATGGGGTTGCCAGACCTCTTAGATTACAAATGTCATGAACTCCCAGCTCTGGAAAGCAAAGCCTTCGTAAGGACCGTTGGCGTGTGGACAGATGGTGTAGCCAGAGCGCCAGGTGCTTTGGAACTGCCAAGAACCTCTGCAGAATGAAAAGCCTGAAACCATCCCTCCTTCCTTCTGTACTATGTGTTCATTCTCTCCAGAGCCTCAGTTCCTCGTATGAGGCTTTGAGAAGCCTTTTCTGGAAGCAGTGCCCTCGGAACAGAGGCACAGGCAGAAATGCACCCAGTTCTTCCAGCTGCCACAAGGAAGTAAATGAAGCAGACTGCAGCGGAAAAGGAGCCCCCAACACGAGGTGACATCTGCTGGACAGCCTTTGCTTGCCGCTGGCTGACGCAGGACACTTCTTTGCCAGGAGACAAAGTCACTCGGCCAGTTCTGCCACTTCTTCCTCTGAGGCTTTATTTTGAAATGTGTGTTCTGTGGCCACTTGCCAGAAGCAGCACCTTTTCTCAAAGCCTTTGAAGAAGACTATTTATTTGTTTTGATCTGAAACAATTGAAGATCGGTGTTGACACACGTGTAGTTGGTTCAGTCGTGGCCACTTCCTGAATAGCTCTGCCTGGCAGCTCTAGGATTCTGTAGCCCTGGCTTTAGCCTGACCTGAACAAGCCGTGGGATGTTGTTCTCAAAGTCAGCATCAGACAATACTTGTGTTTTCCTGGTAAAGCTTCGGTAACGGTGTCTGGAGCAGCTCGTGCTGGCGGCTCTTCTACTTCTGAATTTGTCTCTTTTGCTTTACCACTTCTGCTGCTCTCCAGTAAGAGTTTATTGGGAATAAAAAGGGGCTCTCTGTCCTGGTGAGACTTGCACCTGGGGAATACTGTGGCCACTTCTGGGCCCCTCAGTTCCAATCCTCCTGCTAGACCAGGATCACCCAGACCAAGTCATAGGATCAGTCAGAGTTAGAAGGGACCACAGGATCATCCAGTTCCAACTCCCCTGCCATGGGCAGGGACACCCCACCCTAGATCAGGCTGGCCAGAGCCCCATCCAGCCCAGCCTTAAACACCTCCAAGGATGGGGCCTCCACCACCTTCCTGGACAACCCTTTCCAGGCTCTCACCACTCTCACGGTGAAGAACTTCCTCCTCACATCCCGTCCAAATCTACCCATCTCCTGTTTTAAATGTAGGGCGTCACCTTTACAGTTGTCTTCACATCTGCTTCCATGTAAGGGCTTCTTAAAAATCCCTGAGAAGACATTTTCTTATATCAGGCACTTCTTGTACTGAGGGATTTTTGCCACTTCAAGGAAATTGGGAGGAGGCCAGTGCCATCTCTCACGCTGATGTTCCCCGTATTGCAAAACCATTACACCTATGGGTGCTATAACAGCCGTGCTGGTAACCGTTCTGCTGGGAATGCTGATGGAAGAGGACGGTGCAGCTGGGACAAGCAGACATGTCTCAACAGCAGAAGAGATTAGGAGGGAATAGAAACCTTACATATTGATGCAGAACTTCTCGTCCATGATTTAACCCGTTGTCGTCGCTGTTTTTCCAGCCAGTGGCTCCAGAAATGAAGCTGAGGAGCTGCGGCGGCGGTTTGGGTAAGAAATGCAGCAGAAGAAATCGCTGCCTCCACAGCTCTGAACGTGCTGCTGGCTGTTGCTCAGCTCGTCTGGTTTTGCCTTCTTTTGGGATCATCACAAGTCATTTTGCATCTCAAGCAGGTCATCGTTCCTCTGCCCCTTCTGCTCTTCACGACACGGTGAGTCTGCAGGAAACTCCGGGATGTTGTGGGGCCGAGCGTGGCCGTGGGTGCTGGAGGGAAGCACAGCCCTGGCAGCCAGTGTTCTTGGTTTTAAAAGCTCTCAGATGAGCAGAGCAGCACACCTGGGCTCTTTAGTTGGGAAGGTGACCAGAGGAGGTGACCCAAGCCGTCCTCTGGGGTTGGCTGCAAAGCTCTCAAGAGAGTTTTGAAAGGGCAGCGGGTGAGGGATGAACAGGGTTGAACGACTTGACACTGTTGGGTTGTGTCAGCCCACTGGCCCCCCTGAGAAGGTGTTTCCTACGTGATGGAGACTTACTTCCTTCTCAGGAATTTCTGTTGAGGCTTTTCATGGAGTCCTGTGGGAAAACAGGGGTTAGTTGTGCACAGAGCTGGCTGGAAGGGAGAGAGCCCTGCTCAGTGTGAGTAAGAGTGTGGTGAGGAAGGAATTCGTGAGCTGGGTGCTGCGGAGTCACTGAGTGTCTGGATGTAGATAGCAGTGGAAGGGAAGGACCCTGGTGTGTGCAGTGGATGTGCTGCTGATGTGGCCTTGGAGCGGTCTGGTGAGGTACAACAGCAGAAAAGAGGAAACTTCACTGCCCTGTTTCAAAGACATTTCATAAAATCACAGAACATTAGGGATTGGAAGGGACCGTGGTTGTGGTTAGCAGCACTCATACTCTAATGGCTAAAAATTCTCTTTGCACCCTTTTCTGAACCTTCTGGTCTTCAAGGATCACCTCTTGAATCCATCCTTTCTACTACCTCTTCCAACATCTCCTTGCAGTTTTAGGGGCATTCAATCACAAAGTGGTCTCTGGATCTATCTCCCTTTTCTGAACCTTCTGGTCTTCAAGGATCACCTCTTGAATCCATCCTTTCTACTACCTCTTCCAACATCTTTCAGTTTTAGGGGCACTCAGTCACAAAGTGATCTCTGGATCTATCTCCCTTTTCTGAACCTTCTGGTCTTCAAGGATCACCTTTTGAATAGAATCATAGAATCATTAGGGATTGGAAGGGACCTCGAAAGATCATCTAGTCCAGTCCCCCTGCCACAGCAGGATCACCCAGACCAAGTCACACAGGGACACATCCAGGCGGATACATCCTTTTTACTACCTCTTCCAACATCTCCTTTCAGTTTTCAGTGGTTCTAGGGAGGTTTTGGTTGTGGTTCTCTTCACTGCACGTAGAAATCTTCATGGAGACTTGGATAGACTGGAGCAAAGGGCCAATGCTAGTGGCAGGTTCTGCACTTGGGCCACAACAACCCCGGGCAGCGCTGCCGGCTTGGGGAGGTGGCTGGAGGGCTCTCTGGCAGGGAGGGACCTGGGGGTTCTAATTGACAGGAAGATGACCATGAGCCAGCAGTGTGGCCAAGAAGGCCAGTGACATCCTGGTTTGTATTAGAAATAGTGTGGCCAGCAGGAGTAGGGAGGTTATTGCCCCCCTGTATTCAGCACTGGTGAGACCGCATCTTGAGTACTGGATCCAGTTTGGGCACCTCACTACGAGAGAGATGTGGAGGTGCTGGAGCAGGTGTAACTGAGCTGGTGAAGGGCCTGGAGAATAAATTTTATGAGGAAAGACTGAGAGCTGGGGCTCTTTGGTTTGAAGAAGAGGAGGCTGAAAGGAGACCTCATCGCTCTCTACAACTACCTGAAAGGATGTTGTGGGGAGGTTGGTGCTGGTGTCTTCTCACAAGCAATTAGTGATAGAACAAGAGGGACTGGGTTCAACTTACAACAGGGGAGGTTTAGACTTGATCTTAGGAGGAACTTTTAGACAGAAAGGGTGGTCAGGCACTGCAGTGGGCTTCCCAGGGAGGTGGTTGAGTCGCCATCCCAAGATGGTTTGGATGCGGTGTCGAGGGATGTGATTTTGGGGTGAACTTGTAAGGTAGGGTGGATGGTTGGACTCGCTGATCCCAGGGGTCTTTTCCAACCAGAGTGATCTGTGATTCTGTTTCTTCCCACATTAGCTTCACTAGGTTTGTTCCTCTGGGGGGTATTTATCTGCTTCTCAAACTCCTACCTATCGACACAAAGCTGTCAATCACTTGATTCATTACTGCTGTCACTGGAAGTCCAGTCACCTTAAGGACTCTGAGGCCATTAAGGCTCTCAGAACAATACTGCCCGTGCTGGAAACCTTGATAAAGCAGCTGGAGCTCATAAGGCTCTGAAGGGAATTTGACTACGAAGAAACACTTGCTGCCAGCGTGCTTCTAGTCCCTCTCCCAGAAGATGAATTGCCTGAGGAGGAAAACACGAGGCAGCTAGGTTTGCTGTTTTATTTCAGTATAAAATATTCAGGGAGTGTATCTTGGCTGATGGAAGTCCAACAGCCTGTCAAGCAAGCACCTCAGGCCACCCTCCAGCTGAGGGAACATCCTTGCTGGCATCAGTCTGGTATAACTGGGGTTTTGCTCAAGAAAATCAAATCTCAGACGTGCCTTTTCTCTCTCTGCTGTTGACTTGCTAACGCTCCTAAAGAACAGGACAGTCCTGCTGCTCGGCTGCAGTCAGGGTCCTCTGTTGTGTGAGGAATTCAGGGGTGCACAGGGTCATTCAGGTTGGGAAAGACCCTTGGGATCATCATGTGAGAGTGGTGAGAGCCTGGAATGGGTTGTCCAGGGAGGTGGTGGAGGCCCCATCCTTGGAGGTGTTTAAGGCCGGGCTGGATGGGGCTCTGGCCAGCCTGATCTAGGGTAGGGTGTCCCTGCCCATGGCAGGGGAGTTGGAACTGGATGATCCTGTGGTCCCTTCTAACCCTGACTGACTGTGTGACTTGGTCTGGGTGATCCTGCTGTGGCAGGGGGATTGGACTAGATGATCTTTTGAGGTCCCTTCCAGTCCCTAATGATTCTATAAGTCCAATCAGCAACCCCGCTGTACAAGGTCACCCCCAAACCAGATCCCCCAACACTACATCTACGCATCTTTCAAACTCATCCAGGGATGGGGACTCAACCACCATCCTGGGCAGCCCATTCCAGTGCCAGAGGTGCCCTGTGCAGTAACATTCCTAGTGTGTTTCCCAGAAACCTCACAGGGGAGGAGGTGAGAGACTTCCCTCGAGACGGTGGCTGGTTGACCTTCAGGAGGAGAAGAGGTGCTGACCAGGACCCTAAGCCAGGGGTTTGTTTCTGCTTTGCTGTTGTGTCCTGCCTGCACTGGACCACAAACTCAAGGGACTGAGGCTCACATCAGACTGTAAAACAAGAGGTGTGTGGAATATCTGCTTTAATTCCAGCTCCTTATCGCCCGGAAGCCTGTGAGATGGTCTCTCAGCTGTTTCCTCCAGCCTACGGGTTTCTCAGAGCTCATGGGCAGCCAGTGCACCAGTGAGCCTTTGATCACACATCAGCCTTGGGTGGCAGGGAGGAACTGCAGAGCCAGTTCCCAACCACCTGTCAAACAAACATCTGTGTGGAGATGTTCGAGGGGTTTTGATGTCTCCTCGGTGTCTGCTCGCTTGAGGAACAGTATTTACCTCCGGACTGAAGGAATGGCAACGCTCATGAGTCGGGAGACCGGGGGATAATCTTGTAGATCTTGTTCTTGAAGTGCATTTTGATGGGAATTCAACCCAACAGAAAGCCCCCAGCAAACAGGAACACGTGGGGGATGTGGATTTCAGCCGGGACAGCTTCCAAGTCTCTTCATGCCTGCGCTGCCGACGGAGAGGGAGCAAGAGAGATGGGAAAGCGGATGAGCGGGGCTGGAATAAGCAGCGTGGGGCTGCAGGGAGTACTGCTGTCTCTGTTTTCCTCGACGCACGGTGAGCTGTAGCCTCTGCTTTAGCTAGCACTGAAGAGAAGGCGGCTCTTCAGGGAGGACTCCGAGGAGAAGAAGATACGGGCTGCTTTGAGCTCACGTAGGCAGCTGTCCCCAGGAGAGGCACCAGTGAAGTCATGGTGGTCCTCGTATGACCTCTGGCAGCTTGTGTTGGAAACTCTGCTGCACAGGCAGGAGAGGAACCAGGGCCTGAGCCAGGACTCTGACCCAGCTACATCTGTTGCAGCCAAGCCAACCAACTGCGAAGTAGAATTTAACTCGTTCATACAGCCCCAGCTCTTGGGGCTGGGGACTCTCACTGCGTGTCTCTTGGCTCGTTCTTTGGCAGTGGCCCAGCACCTGACAGGTAGCCAGGGTTTGTCAGCAGAAATGTGGGGAGAAAAACCCCCCAGCTTTGCTCACTTTGGTCTTTCTGATGTCTGAGTGCTGAGCAGTGGTGCTTAAAGGAGAAGGACAGCAAAAAGGAAGGAAGGATTTGTCACCAGAACTGATGAAAATGACATTGTGGGTCACAGCTTGAGCTTCATGGACTTGTAGTATCATAGAATCACAGAATCCTCAGGGGTTGGAAGAGACCTTGAAAGATCATCCAGTCTAATCCCCCTGCCACAGCAGCATCACCTAGATCAAGTCATAGAGTCAGTCAGGGTTAGAAGGGACCATGGGATCATCCAGCTCCAACTCCCCTGCCATGGGCAGGGACACCCCACCCTAGACCAGGCAATCATAGAATCATCAGGGATTGGAAGGGACCTCAAAAGATCATCCAGTCCAATCCCCCTGCCACAGCAGGATCACCTAGACCAACTCCCACAGAAACACATCCTGGTGGGTCTGAAACATCTCCAGAGAAGGAGACTCCACAATCCCCTTGGGCAGCCTGTTCCAGTGCTCTGTCACCCTCACTGGGAAGAAGTTCCTAGTAAATCCATGAATCCATCAGTAAATAGCAGCTGCTTACTGGTCAATGCCACTGTTTCACATTCATGAAAGCACCACTTGGTCTTCACCAAGTCCTACCTTTCCATGCCCTCTGTCACACAAATGATCCAGAAGAAGCTTCTAATCACGCAGGTCTCTGTGGCGGCTGGGTCGTGTCATCACATCTGCTCTCACTGTCATCCTGTCTCACCTTCACCTCTTCTGCTGTTCAGGGTCTTTAAGCTTTGTGGGGGCTGTCTCTCTTGCTTAAGTTCCCTTTCCTGGTTACGTGCTGCCTGTTGTCTGTGTCTTGGGTTATAAAATCGGAGTTGGGGGGGGAGAAGTCAGCTTCATCATCGAATCAGGGACTGGAAATCGGCCAAAGCAGTGCACGTGGATCACACCTCCCCTCACAGGGTCTTTCTTTGTGATGAGACTCCTTTGTTTGGTGTCATCAGATGAAAGGTCAGCTTAGGTGATCATCTTGGAGACATGATTCATTGCTCCAGTGCCCTCATGGTGCTGTCATTTCCTAGAAGCATATCCTCTTTTCTGGGGGGTCTTCTCCTGAAGGCACCACAGAATGTGGTGCTGCAGAGGTTTTCTTTGCTGTGGAAAAGCTGGTGGTCCATGTCCACGTTACTATCAACTTAGATTAGGTCTCTTGAGCTTGGAGGAGACTGAGGGGGGACCTCATTGATGTTTGTAAATATGTGAAGGGTGGGTGGCAGGAGGATGGAGCCAGGCTCTGCTCAGTGCCATCTAATTTTCCAGGGGACTTTGTGGAGTCTCCTTCACTGGAAACGTTTAAGACCCACCTGGATGTGTTCCTGTGAGACTTGGTCTAGGTGGTCCTGCTGTGGCAGGGGGATTGGACCGGATGATCTTTTGAGGTCCCTTCCAGTCCCTAATGACTCTATGAGATGACAAGAGACGTCCCTTTACCTCTTTTGGCTTTATTCCCAGGTGCTCAGATGGTTAAAGGACAGCTGGAGGCACTGGTGAAGGCAGCAGCTCAAGTCCCAACTTTCCCTGACTCACTGCTGTGCCTCGGCCACGTCCTCCAGCCGCCTCCAAGCACGGAACGTTTTCTGCGCCGTCACGCTATGACGGGGCATTTTCCCCGGTGATTAACCGCCTGCTTAACCCAGCAGCAAACCTGCCTCTGATTTCTGCTCTCCCCACGTCACGGAAAACATGTTTTCTCCTTTTCATATCACCTCCCACCTTTTCCTGGCTCCTGCTCACACCCAGCCTTATCTCTGGGTCACGGGAACCACAGTGGTTGCTGTAGGGGACCTCTGGCTGTCTCACTCACTGTCCATCCTCTTGACCAACCACTGCCAGTCGCTGTAAATGTGCTTCACAGGGATTTTCTCTGTGCTCTCCCTGCCCCCTTTGCTCTGGCCGTGTGTTGCAACAGCTCGCGCGTCCGGCCTCCACGGCCGTCACATGCTCAATCACTCCTGACCTCAGCGGGTCAGCTCACGGAGCCGGCAGCCCAGTCCTGACCGAGCAGTGGCCGGGGCCAGGAGTCTGGCTCCCGAGCTGTGTTTGCTCTCTCAAGTCTTGTGAAACACTCTGACCTGGGCTGGTCGCACTTCATCGGCAGAGCAGGGATGCTGGGTTGTGCACCGGTCTCCGCAGCCGCTAGGGAGGAGGCACCTCTTTTCAGCAGCAGCAGCAAACAGTCTGTGCTGAAGCAGGATGGATCCAAAAACAAACTGTGAGGATCAAACCCGGCTTTTTAATAACCACAGAATTATTGAGGCTGGAAAAGACCTCTGAGATCATTGGGTCCAGCCTATGACCTAACCACCACAATGAGGTGCCAACAGAGAGCAGTGGTTGATTTCTCCATGTGTACCAAGAGTTTGGGAGAGAAGAGTGATGGGGCTTTATTCTCTTTTTGGGTAACATTCTGTCACAGAATCACAGGATTTAGGGATTGGAAGGGACCTCGAAAGATCATCTAGTCCAATCCCCCTGACACAGCAGGATCACCTAGACCAAGTCACACAGGAGCACATCCAGGTGGGTTTTAACTGTCTCCAGAGAAGGAGACTCCACAACCTCCCTGGGCAGCCTGTTCCAATGCTCTGTCACCCTCACTGTGAAGAAGTTCCTTCTCATACTGATGTGGAACCTCCTCTGTTCCAGCTTACAGCCATTGCCCCTTGTCCTATCAGTACATGACAGTAAGAGCCTGGCTCCATCCTCCTGACACCCACCCTTCCCATGGTTATAGACATTAATGAGGTCACCCCTCAGTCTCCTCCAAGCTCATTTCCCTCAGCCTCTCCTCACAAGGGAGATGCTCCACTTCTGTGAGGTTGCCCATGGTAAAATCACAGAGCTCATGCCTCAGCACATCAGCATGTGTCAGGCTCTGAAGGCACCACCGCTTGGCCAAATACTGCAGCCTGGAGGCTGTGTTTGTGGAAGGTGGTGTCACTTCTGACGTGGCAGGTGGCAGGCAAAGGTGCTTTCCCTTGGAGACTTGTGGTCAGGGCTTTATTAGAAATGAAAAATCACGCAGAGCAGTGCACGTAGAAGACCACAGGTTTGGAAAGCAGAGTGTTTGTGTGTGTGTTTCAGAGCAGCCACCTTCTAGCCGCACTTGAAACACTATCCCCAACTTCCTCTGCACAAAGCTGCTGTCACAACAGCCCCGTTGTCATATTTGTCTTAATCCCCCCTTTTCCTGACACAAGGAACAGCTGCCACAGCGCTGTGGCAAGCAGAGGGCTAGTGTGAATGGAAGCCTGGATGTGAGCTCAGTTTGCTGCATCTGAGGTCTGGACTAAAGCCGCTTGGTCAGGCAAGCAGATGAAACTTGGCAGTTGTGAAACTTCCAAATATCCTGAACTGAGAAGAAGAAACATTTGACTTTTTGGAACTTCTTTTTCTTTCTTTTTTTCTCAGATGAGACCCTTCTTGCCAAACCCTGGACGTCAGAGGCAGTAACTTCAAACCAATGAAGCAGTGTAAGATGTCATTGGAAGAGGGGCATTGGACAAACAGAGGTTCCTGAGGCAAGCTGGTGTTGCAGCAAGATGTGCTGCTGCTGCTGCTGCTGAGGTTCCTGGAGCTCTGCTCAAAGACCTGCTGCTGCTTCTACATCCTGTCACCTTCCAGGACATCTTACTCAGCCTCCCTGAAAGTGAATGAGGAGGCTTCATTACCATTTCTTTGCAGCATCACAGAATCATTAGGGCTGGAAAGGACCTCCAGGATCATCAAGCCCAGTCATCCCAACCTCTCCCTAACTTCTAGATCATGACCTCAAGTGCTACTCGTTTTTTAAACACCTTCAGGGATGGTGACTCCACCAGCACCCTGGGCAGGGCAGCCTGTTCCAGTGCCCAACCACTCTCTCAGTATTTCTGTGTCATGACTGATTACACAGAATGATGCTCATAGCTCATAGTAATGATTCTGTGAGCTGTGGTTGGAAGATATTTAATGTCTATTGTAGCTTGAAGGCAACATGTTCCTCTTTACAGTTGTGATTCTCAGTAAAGAACTTCTTCCTCAGTAAGGAACTTCCTCCTCAGTAAAGAACTTCTTCCTCAGTAAGGAACTTCCTCCTCAGTAAAGAACTTCTTCCTCAGTAAAGAACTTCTTCCTCAGTAAAGAACTTCTTCCTCAGTAAAGAACTTCTTCCTAAGATCCAATCTTAACCTCCCCTGACGCAACTTGAGGCCATTTCCTCACGTCCCATCATTAGTAATTTCATAGAATCATAGAATCATTAGGGATTGGAAGGGACCCCGAAAGATCATCCAGTCCGATCCTCCTGCCACAGCAGGATCACCTAGACCAAGTCATAGAATCATAGAATCATTAGGGATTGGAAGGGACCTCCAAAGATCACCTAGCCCAATCCCTCTGCCACAGCAGGATCACTTCACTGGAGAAGCTATAGAATCAGAATCACTCAAGGGTGGAAGGGACCACCTGATCATCCAGTTCCAACACCCCACCATGGGCAGGGACACCCCACTCTAGACCAGGCTGGCTGGACTCCATCACAACAACATCTCTTCCTGTGGTGTGGTGGTATGTCCGGGTGTTCCTGCGTGACACTGTAGACATGAAGATCACCACCTGTTTGTGGCTCATCACAACATCTTAGCTTCTGATCAGTCTGAATTCTGACTTTCTTTACTCCCTTGTTTATTCTCCCGAGCGTTGATGCAGCTGTGAGGAGCTACCTGTTGTTCTGCCGTGATCCACGTGCTCACGCCTGCTCCGCGCGGAGCGAAGTCAGGCAGGAGCTATTTCCCAGGCACAGCTCAACGTGCCTCCAGCAGGTCTGTCAGCAGTCTGACTCACCCTTTCCTTTGGCAGCCCCCCTGCCCCAACTCGATGGCTTTTGGGGAGCAGAACCTGGAAAATCATCTGCTGTCTTCAGGAGGAGAAAAAGCAAAGCCCAACGGTGGTTGGTGAGTGACGGTGTTGCCAAACTACCCCACTGGAATGAGGGAAAACAGCGCAGAGGGCATTCTTGGGCTGACTGTGCAGAGGACAGTGACATGGAATGAGGCACCTTTGCAGCACGGGGTGCAGCATTGGTCATTTAGAAACACGCTGGGTGCTCTTCTGGAAAGGGAGCTCGGAATCTTTGCAGGGAAATGAGAGGGTTGACCCTGCTACAAGTTCATGCTCTAGATCTGCGGGCAGCCAGGAGAAGACCAGGCTGACCCTCTTTAACCTCTGCTTAGCAAGGGTGAAGAGCCCTCAGCTCCTTGCCATCAAGGCCTTGGGCATGAAGGTTACTGGAAACTGAAGCCAGAAACAAGATTCCACCAGGACCCCTTACTGGTGACTTGTGCAGTAAGTGTCGTGACTAAGGTCAGCGTAGCCCTCTCAAGTGTCTCCTGGCAGTGTCTTTAGCAGAAAATGCAAAACTTTCTTGGAAAACTGGGGAGTTAACTTGGCACTTACCCTACACTTGGTATTTCCACAATTAGTTAGAAGGTTTAGGCACAGCAGGGTACAGGAGCCTAAATTACTGGCCTTCACAGAATCACAGAACATCAGGGATTGGAAGGGACCTCGGAAGATCATCCAGTCCAATCCCCCTGCCACAGCAGGATCACCTAGTCACACAGGTGACTAGGTGACACATAAGGGAGGTGTGCTAATACCTTGTTGGAGTTAAGGTCTGACTTATCTAATGTGGACCCATATCTTATGACCCATATCTATGTCTTATGTTACAACAGTGCTGCCAGAACCCAACAACAACAACATGAATGTGTTGTTTGCCCATCAGGTGGGGGAATTTTCAGAACATTGTGGGAATTTACAGCTGATAGTAGGTACTAGCAGCACTTTGTATGAACATTCATGGACAACATAAAGGGAAATTATGACCTCATTAATGTCTATAAATATGTGAGTGGTGGGTGTCAGGAGGATGGAGAAAGGCTCTTCTTGGTGTCATCTAGTGATAGGACAAGGGGCAATGGGTGTAAGATGGAATGTAGGAGGTTCCACACCAATATCAGAAGGAACTTCTTCCCAGTGAGGGTGACAGAGCACTGGAACAGGCTGCCCAGGGGGCTGTGGAGTCTCCTTCTCTGGAGACATTTAAAACCCACCTGGATGTGTTGCTGTGCTCCTTGGTCTAGGTGATCCTGCTGTGGCAGGTGGATTGGACTAGATGATCTTTCAAGATCCCTTCCAATCCCTGATGTTCTGTGATATTTTCTGGAGCACAGCCACAAGATGCTTCCACCCTCAGTCCACTGGCTCTGTGATGCCTTTGCCCTGAAGGAAAGGGATGGGAAGCAGGAGAGGTGGTGGCAGTGGGGCTGGGGCAAAGGGGGAAGGCTAAAGAAGGTGCCAGTAGCCAAAGGGCACAGGGCTACCATCCCAGTTTGGAGAAACAGCAAAACACTTGCAAGGTGGCAAGTCTCTTAGCTGTACCAGAGCTGCAGCAAGTGTTCAGAACCATCTGGAAGACCAGGAGAGCAAAATGCAAAAACAACAGTCCCCACAGGAGCTGCTCGATTTGGAAAATCACTTATTTGTTGGCAGCAGGAAGCTGTTGGGAGGAGAAGTGTTTTTGAAAAAAAAGCAGCATCAGGCTTCCAGAATATTTCACATTTCCTAGGAATGGCGTGGGGGGTTTGGGATCGACAGGGCAGGACTTTAAAAATAGCAGCGTGAACTCGGCCACCTTCCTGCCAGCTAGTCGGTGGTTCTGTGCCAGGAGGTCCTCTCTGGCTGCTGGGTGATAACTGCCCAGGAAGCCCTGAGACTAAAGGAAACCTTCCAGGTCTTAAACAACAGGGCTCGTTGTTGGGCAGAAGAGCTTCAATATTTTTCTTACCTGAAGATACCCCTGAGTTGTTTTCACTCTTGCACAACGCTGCTGCAAAACCTGCCTGGCTCAGAAAGGGTCTCCAAGCCTGGGAACGTGTGGTTGGATAACTGCCGGTGGGAAAAGGACCTGGGCATGTTGGTTGGCAGCCAGCAGTGTGCCCAGGTGGCCAAAAAGTGTGGCCAGCAGGAGTAGGGAAGTGCTTGCCCACCTGTGCTTGGCACTGGTGAGGCTGACCTTGAATACTGTGTTCACTATAAGAAGGACACAGGTGCTGGAGCATGTCCAAAGGACAAGGCAGCTGGTGAAGGGTTTAGAGCACAAATCCTCTGAGGAGCAGCTAGAGGACTGGGCTTTTTGGGTCACTGAATCACAGAGCATTAGGGATTAGAAGAGACCTCGAAAGATCATCTAGTCCAATGAGGAGAACCTTTCTCAATCTGCTAACCACCTCCCCTTCTGATCCACTCCAGGATGCCGCTGGCCTTCTTGGCCACAAGGGCATATTGCTGGCTCATGGCCATCCTGCTGTCCACCAGGAGCCCCAGGTCCCTTTCTCCTACACTGCTTCCCAACAGCTCAGTGTCAGTTATGTCACTACAAGAAGGACATTGAGGTGCTGGAGCACGTCCAAACGACAACGCAGCTGGTGAAGGGTTTAGAGCACAAATGCTGTGATGAGCAGCTAAGAGATCTGGGGTTGTCTGGAGAAAGGAGGCTGAGAGGAGACCTTACAACTGTCTGGAAGGAGGTCATAGTGGGGTGGAGGTCAGTCTGTTCTTNGGTCTTAAACAACAGGGCTCGTTGTTGGGCAGAAGAGCTTCAATATTTTTCTTACCTGAAGATACCCCTGAGTTGTTTTCACTCTTGCACAACGCTGCTGCAAAACCTGCCTGGCTCAGAAAGGGTCTCCAAGCCTGGGAACGTGTGGTTGGATAACTGCCGGTGGGAAAAGGACCTGGGCATGTTGGTTGGCAGCCAGCAGTGTGCCCAGGTGGCCAAAAAGTGTGGCCAGCAGGAGTAGGGAAGTGCTTGCCCACCTGTGCTTGGCACTGGTGAGGCTGACCTTGAATACTGTGTTCACTATAAGAAGGACACAGGTGCTGGAGCATGTCCAAAGGACAAGGCAGCTGGTGAAGGGTTTAGAGCACAAATCCTCTGAGGAGCAGCTAGAGGACTGGGCTTTTTGGGTCACTGAATCACAGAGCATTAGGGATTAGAAGAGACCTCGAAAGATCATCTAGTCCAATGAGGAGAACCTTTCTCAATCTGCTAACCACCTCCCCTTCTGATCCACTCCAGGATGCCGCTGGCCTTCTTGGCCACAAGGGCATATTGCTGGCTCATGGCCATCCTGCTGTCCACCAGGAGCCCCAGGTCCCTTTCTCCTACACTGCTTCCCAACAGCTCAGTGTCAGTTATGTCACTATAAGAAGGACATTGAGATGCTGGAGCACGTCCAAACGACAACGCAGCTGGTGAAGGGTTTAGAGCACAAATGCTGTGATGAGCAGCTAAGAGATCTGGGGTTGTCTGGAGAAAGGAGGCTGAGAGGAGACCTTACAACTGTCTGGAAGGAGGTCATAGTGGGGTGGAGGTCAGTCTGTTCTTCCAAGATACAGGTGATAGGACAAGAGGAAATGGCCTCAGGTTGTGCCAGGGGAGGTTTAGATTGGACATCAGGAGAGAGACATTCACTGAAAGGTTGTCAGACATTGGAGCAGGCTGCCCCAGGAAGTGGTCTAGTCACCAGCCCTGGAGCTATTGAAAAGACATGTAGATGTGGTGCTTAGGGCCATGATTTAGTGGTGACCTGGCAGTGTTGGGTTAACAGCTGAACTTGATCTTAAAGCTCTTTTCCAACCAAAACTATTCTGTGATTCATTCTTTGAGTGTGCTTTGAACATCTTGTGAGTTCTGTGGCTGTTACTGTGATGAGTAGGGTGCCAACATCTAGCACTTAGTCTTTGTGCAAGGTCCTGCTCTGTGGTTCAGCATTAGGTCTGGTGTCCAGCAGACCTCTCATTCTTCCTTTTGCTCCAACACCCACAAGAATCCTGTGATGACTCTAGAACAAGATGCCTTGGCTGAATGTTACATCATGTTAGGGAGGTGAGATGCTGCACAAGGGACACAAAACACCCAGCTTGTCCTTTGAAAAAGGGTTTGTGTTGGCTTTAGGGCTTGTTTAACATTAATAGCCTCTAAAGCTGTATTTTCATGATCAGAATCACAGACCAGTAGGGACTGGAAGGGACCTCAAAAGATCATCCAGTCCAATCCCCCTGCCACAGCAGGATCACCTAGACCAAGTCACACAGGAACACATCCAGGTAGGTTTTAAACATCTCCAGTGAAAGAGACTCCACAACCTCCCTGGGTAGCCCCTTCCAGTGCTCTGTCACCCTCACTGGGAAGAAGTTCCTTCTTATATTTATGGAACCTCCTGTGTTCCAGCTCACACCCATTGTCCCTTGTCCTATCACTAGATGACATTGAGAAGACCCTGGCTCCATCCTCCTGACACCCACCCTTCACATATTTATAGACATTAATGAGGTCACCCCTCAGCCTCCTCCAAGCTCAAGAGACCCAGCTCCCTCAGCCTTTCCCCATAAGGGAGGTGTTCCACTTCCTTCATCATCCTCATTGCTCTACACTGAACTGCCTCCAGCAGCTCCGTGTCCCTCTTGAACTGAGGGGCCCAGAACTGGACACAATTCTCCAGATGTGGTCTCATGAGGTCCCCCCTCAGTCTCCATCTCTCCAAGCTTTTAAGTTTAATCCTTAAACATCTCCTGGCTGCTCTCTCATTGCACTAAGGAAATTACTTTGGAAGCAACAGAGGAGAAAGGGTGAATTCAGCTGATGGGTGGTGAAGTGTGGTAGCTGGTTGAATTCAGCTGTTGGGTGGTGAAGTGTGGTAGCTGGTTGAATTCAGCTGTTGGGTG
>VXBP01009530.1:328593-357284 GCA_013400115.1 Rhinopomastus cyanomelas | reverse complement strand
GGTCGTTGGTTTAATTCAGCTGTTGGGTGATGAAGTGTGGTAGATGGTTGAATTCAGCTGTTGGGTGGTGAAGTGTGGTAGCTGGTTGAATTCAGCTGTTGGGTGATGAAGTGTGGTAGCTGGTTGAATTCAGCTGTTGGGTGGTGAAGTGTGGTAGCTGGCTGAATTCAGCTGTTGGGTGATGAAGTGTGGTAGCTGGTGAGTCTAGGAAGTTATACAGATTGGTTTGAGACAGACACGACAGCCGTGAATCGCGATGGTTGTCACCTACGCTCCCGCACGAGGACACGTGTTACCCGCCTGGTTCCTCACGCTGTGAAGTTAGTAGCTTGCACAACCCGAGCAGTTTGTTCCTCCTAGATTTCCTCCCTTCAAGCCTCGACCATGCCTGTTCCAGTAAATCACCAGCGGAGGTTTTTTTTTCCTTCTTCCTGGTATTTGTCTGAAGCTTCAAATAATGTTGTTTTAGCCCTGACACACGGAGAGCAACCAATAGTAGCCGGACACATCTCTTGTTTCACAGCTGGCAGGCACCTCCGTGACATCCCACACGTGTTCCTCTGCCAAGCGGCTGGCAAGGGAAGGAGAGCCACCGTTGGCCGCACCGTCGGCTGGCGGGAGTCGCGTCAGCAGGATGACTCTCGCTTGACACAATCAAGTAGGAGACCGTGGGGGGCCGCGTACAAGTAATTGGGTTGATTTCTCCTCAGGGCTTTATTCACTGCTGGAAATTATTTGTGAAGCGGAAAAGCAGCTGAGGAATGAGGTCTGAGGGGACAGTGAAAGTCTGCTCGTGTTGTAACCACCACGACCGAGAGAGAAGTCCCCACGGACGGGTTTGCAGAGCAGAAGGTCTCAACCCTCTCAAAAGCTACCAAACACTATTGAAACCTTGAAAGGCTGTTTTAATCTTCTTGTTTGAACTGCTCCTCAGGGCGTCTGACCACCCCGTGTACTCTGAAGTATGTGGTGGTAATTGAAGGGCTAGTTGGCCAGTGCATATCAAGGACTCAACAGGCACCCTCCAAGGTTTCGGATAGAAAATGTCCCCCTCCCAGTCAAACCCTAAATATTGAGAGATTGATATTAGATCAACGTGAACAATAAGTGAAAGACCTTCATTTGAAAAACTTGTGGAGACACATGAATTCCTACAGTTGCTTGGATCCCCTTTTTCCTTGGCAGATGTTTGGCACCACTGGAGAAGGATTCGGCCATGGTCTTTTCATTCTGCTACAGAAGGTGAGCCACTGGTTGGGTTGCCACAGGAAGCCCCTCTAGGGTGCTGGTAGCCCCCAGGCTTCAAAAGATAAACCGACAGCAGTGTTTTAAATGTTTTTCATTTTCCAGATGCCTAAAGCCAAAGTCCTGTAGCATTCAGCATCTCAGCGAGGACACGCTGATACCTGAGGGAATGAAGGCTGTGCAAGAAGGAAGGAGGATCTGATCCCTCTGACTCTAATTTGTTTATGTAGCTTGAAGGGTCATCTAGCCCAATCCCCTGCCACAGCAGGACCACCCAGACCAAGTCGCACACGACATCAAAGGGCGGGCAAGCAGCGAGTACCCCGCGTTAGTCAACCCTGCAGCTCAACCAAAGCTCCATCCCTCTGCGTTGGGAAAGCTGCAGAGTTCCTTCACCCACGGAGCGGTTTGCTGAGCGCGTGTGCTCCTGTCCCAGAAACCAGCGGGACCGCAGAAGGCAGAGATGCTGAAAGGGGGTGTCCTGTCTCACTCGGGGCAAGGGAAGCCACGCTCGCGGAAGAAAATGAAAGCAAGTCCTGCGGAAGTGGCTTCTGCGACGGGTTCAAAAAGCAACAGTGAATAAAAACCACAAGTCAGTCTGAAAAAAACCCCCAAAGGTCTCTGCTGGGTGTTTTGTTAAAGTCTCTCATTCTAAAATGACGTGCAGGATCTTTTTGCATATCTCCTTGCTGCTCAGTCCTACTGACCTGAAGGGTTGCTGTAGCTGTCTCCTAGACTCTCTACTAGATGATCTCTCGAGGTCCCTTCCAATCTCTGATGATTCTGTGACTTGGTCTAGGTGACCCTGCTGTGGCAGGGGGATTGGACTGGATGATCTTTCAAGGTCCCTTCTAATCCCTTATGATTCTATGACTTGATCTAGGTGACCCTGCTGTGGCAGGGGGATTGGACTGGATGATCTTTCAAGGTCCCTTCCAATCCCTCATGATTCTATGACTTGGTCTAGGTGACCCTGCTGTGGCAGGGGGATTGGACTGGATGATCTTTCAAGGTCCCTTCCAATCCCTGATGGTTCTATGATTCTGTTATAACCCCAAGATCTCACTCCTGAGCAATACTATTTAGCTCAGGGGCCATCACCATTTGCAAAGTTGAGCTTCTTCTTTTCACGAAGACCACAATCACCCCAGGCCACAGTATCTCCCAGTGATTCTGCAGATTTTCATATTTAGGCTGCATCTTCACAGCCCTGAAAAAGTTTGTGTGCATGAAACTCAATAAATCCAGTGCTCAGTCAGGAGAGCAGTCTGCCTGGTCTGGGCTGTGGAAGGGAAAACGAGTGACGCCGCTTCGTTGGACTGTCAATACCCGATTTATGAACACATTGATCCCATGCAACCTCTGATCCCTTAAAAGCCAACGTCAGGAGCTCTCTGAAGGATGGTGTCAGCGAGGGGTGTCACACGTGTCTGTCTGCATCTATTTATTCATCTGGGGGTTTTTTCCTACCAGTTTCCCCTGCTGCACCATAGCCTAATTACTCTGCCCTGCGAGGTCTCCCTTGGAGTACTGCAGCCAGCCCCAGAGCTCCCAGCACGAGAGAGACGAGGGCCTGTGGAGCATGTCCAGAGGAGGGCCACCAAAGTGATCAGAGGGATGAGGACCTCTCTTACAAGGACAGGCTGAGACATTTTGGGTTGTTCAGCCTTAAGGGGAGAAGGCTCTGGGAGGACTTGATAGCAGCCTACCTGAAAGAAGCCTGTAAGAAGGCTGGAGAAGAACTGATCAATAGAGCGGGGAGCGATAGGATGCGAAGTCATGGTTTGAAGCTGGAAGAGGGTAGATTTAGGTTACACATCAGGAAAAAGTTCTTTAATCTGAGGGTGGTGGATCCCTGGAACTGGTTGCCTAGAGAGGTGGCGGCGGCCCCATTCCTGGAGACATTCAAGGTCAGGCTTGATGGGGCTCTGGGCAGTCTGGTCTAGTCTTGTTGCAGGGGGGTTGGACTAGTGACCTTTGGAGGTCCCTTCCAACCCTATGGTTTTATAGCTCCAATGACCATGGACTTGAGGGAGCAGTTATGAACAGTAGTAGACACACAAATATAGTGCTGTATAAATATGTCATAGAATCATCAGAGATTGGAAGGGACCTTGAAAGATCNCACCAGGGCAGAGTAGAGAGGGAGAGAAGACCCTCTCTTGATCTGCTAACCACCAGGATCTGCTGATCCACCCCAGGATGCTGGTGGCCCTCTTGGCCCCACACAACAGCATGTGTGTAAGTGTAACACACAAAGCACAGAGCACAATAACCGTGTCTTCTGCATCGTTATTTTACAGATGGGAGTCAAATCTCATTTGTGCAAACATTTCTTGAGACAAAGCTTTCCCCCTTCTTGCTGCAACTCGGTGTCCTGCAGTTGCAGGGGTGGTTGGAGGCGGTGACACAGATGGCACTTTCATGAAACTTTGATGGACTGAGGAAACTGTTGCTGGAATGGTTTGAATTTGGGGATTTCCCTGAACGTCAGAGAACAACGACAGCCCACGTCTGGTCTCACTTAGACCACTGAAGGATTTGCATACTGTTGCAGGGGAGGGCAGAGTTCGGTGCAACAAGTATGACTCCCATGACACTTTCATCACCACAACTTCATCTTTTCCAAAACTCATTAAAAAGAAGCCAAAGGGGCTCTTTTCAAGCACTCACAGAGCTGTAAGTAGCTGATTGCTCCAGGGCTGGATGAGGCTCTGGTCAGCCTGATCTAGGGTGGGGTGTCCCTGCCCGTGGTGGGGGGGTTGGAACTGGATGATCCTGTGCTGTGGCTTTGGTGCGGGGCACAGCTGGATCCTGCGGCACAGCGTTCCTGATGAGGAGATGGTCCCAGGAGCAGTGGTGGCTGGCCAGAGTCAATCAGGCACAGAGATCATGGAACCATTCAGGTTGGAAAAGACCCTTGGGATCATTGGGTCCAACCATCAACCCTACTCTACAAGTTCACCCCTAAACCACATCCCCCAACAGTACTTTTAAACTCATCCAGAGATGGAGACTCAACCACCACCCTGGGCAGCCCATTCCAGTGCCTGACCACTCTTTCTGTGGAGAATTCTTTCCTGATGTCCAATCTAAACCTCCCCTGTTGGAGCTTGAAACCCTTCTCTCTGGTTCTGTCACTAATGATCTGTTAGAAGAGAGAATCACCAACATCTCTACAATGTCCAGTTTTGGTTGGAGCTGGTGCCAGCACAGAACCTGTCCCCAGATCATGGCAGACACCAAAGGGACTGCATTTCTCTTGTGGACCCCTAGTATGAAGCTCTCAAAAGGACCCAAGAGCACAGACATTTTGAGGAAGAACGTTTTGATGCTAAAACTACCTGCATGAGGAGTCTCAAGGGCCTGTCTAGAAATCAGGGGTTCAGTCACTTGCTCTCACTTGAGGCATGTTTGGGCTCTGCAGGGGCAATGGGTGTAAGGTGGAACACAGAAGGTTCCACATCAATCTGAGAAGGACCTTCTTCACAGTGAGGGTGACAGAGCACTGGAACAGGCTACCCAGGGAGGTTGTGGAGTCTCCTTCTCTGGAGATGTTTAAGACCCTCCTGGATGTGCTGCTGAGCAACTTGGTCCAGGTGGTCCTGCTGTGTCAGGAGGATTGGACTGGATGATCTTTCAAGGTCCTTTCCAGTCCCTAATGTTCTCTGATTCTATGAATGTCAAAGAGATATCACTTTAATGTAAAAGTGTTATGAAAAGGAACTGAAGTCTTCAACGGTTTAGAAGATGCTGAAGCCATCATGTGGCTTCCAACCTGGAGAGGAGGAAGCTGAGAGAAGACCTGACTGCCCTTTGCAGCTCCCTGAAAGAAGGTTGTAGGGAGGTTGTTGTTGGCCTCTTCTCCCAGGTAACTGATGACAGGACAAGTGTAAATGGCCACAAATTGGCCCAGAGGAAGTTCAGATTGGAAATTAGAAGAAATCTCCTCAGTGAAAGAGTAGCTAAACGTTGGAACAGGCTGCCTGGGGAAGACACCATCTCTGGAGGTGCTCAAAAGTTGAGTGAATGTGGTGCTTTGGGATGTGATCATGGTCATGGAGAGGCTGGGTTGAAGGTAGACCTGATGATCTTAGAGGTCTTCCCAACCTTTGTGGTTCTGTGATTCTGGACACCACCTGGGCTTTGCAGTGCAGCCAGGCATTAACACAGTTGACAGTTGGTTTAACAAGGTCTCATTTCTTTAGCAAAGAGACCAGGAACTGTCGATGCCCAGGTTGACTTCTTGCCTTGTCTTTCAACAAGCAGTGCCCTGTGAAGGTTCTTGAGGCCCAGAGCTTGGGAGCTTGCTCTTCCCTTACACCCCACATCAGACATCTCATCACAGGAGGTCAAGTTAGTCAGACATCAGACATGATTTTGTATTTTAACAGTCTGTGCCAGCTGCCCTCAACCATCTTTGTGACCTTCATATGGCTGGAAGTGATTCCCAGGAGAGTTTGCTTCACAACCTTCTCTGGACCCAAGGCAAAACTATCTGACTAGCATTTTCCTGGGTTCCCCCCTGAAGTTAGCTGTGATGTGGTTCTTCTGAACACTAGGCATCTCCCCCAGCCACAGTGACCTTTAAAAGTTGGCAGAGAGGGTCTGCACAATAACCATCTCAGTGTTTTCAGGGGCATCCAATCTGGTTCTTGTGAACTTGGGTCTGTCCAGCTGGCCCCAGTAGTCACTGAACTGCTGCTCCTTCAGCTGTGAGCAACTTTCCACTCTGCAGGGACCCTGAGTGCACTGGCAGACTGTAACTGCCTTGACCACTCTCACCTGGGACCTTTGCCCACACCCCCTCTGACCACGGGGTCAGGAGCTCTCTTAAACTCAGAGATACAGACCCTGAGCTCCTTCCTGAGCTCTGCAGAAGCTGTGGGACACGTTTCCAGTCCTGTTTCCTGACGTCGTGAGTCATGATTTGGTAAGATCCTTGCATGTGCTGTCCTTATCCTTAGTTCACCCTCCCTGGTGGAGCAACTCTACTCTTGTGGTCTCCTGACGTGCTCCCCCAGAGTGGGTCAGTGGAATCAGGGAAATGGGCTTCCAGAGGGTGGACCTTGCTGTTGACATCTAAGGGCAGAAAGAAAAGCATCAAGTACCTCAGCTGGCGCAGCCTGGGTCCTATGTCTCTTGCCACTAGGTCCCCTGCTCCACTGCTGGGCAGGGCTGTGTCTTCCTTGGCTTTAATTTTGCTGTCGAAGTGCTTATGGAAGCCCTCTTCACTGGCCAACTTGGCTTCTACATCTTCTCACGTAGCCAAGCTTTGGCCTTCCCTCCTGCCTTCTGTGTGCTCTCCTCCTGCAGCTGAGCTCAGGCAGGCCCTGACTGCTCTTCCATGGGCCTCTTCCCCAGGTTTAGCTGCCATGTATCCCGTGGGCTTTACTCTGTTCAGAACCCTCCTCAGGTCTTCTGGAGGTTGACCAGGAACCTTTGAGTCACGTCAGGGCAACCCAAATCTCTTCTAGAGTTTGCTGTAAAATAAGACTCTCCTGCTGAGTGGAGAGTGAAGCATTTGCAAAACCAGTTCACTGCAAAAGATTCACAGACCATTAGGGACTGGGACAAGGTGGGAAAGGAGTTGCTGGTGGACAGAAGTAGAAATGCAAAGCCATAGGGTGTCTTTTCAGTGGGAGTCCTGCAGCTAAAATGCTGGTCTTGCCCAGTGCTGCCCCTTCTGATCTCCAAATGGAGATGGAGTGTGTGTTCCTACACGTACAACATAGGGCTTCAGAGTTACAGAAGATCAGGATTGGAAGGGACCTCGAAAGATCATCCAGTCCAATCCCCCTGCCACAGCAGGATCACCCAGACCAAGCTGCACAGGAACCAGCTCCCTCAGCCTTTCCTCGTCAGGGAGATGCTCCACTCTACCAGCAGGTTCAGCCCACTCATCCTAACCTGTAATTGAGGTTTGATCCCATTTTTATGGGAGAAGCCTCACTTTTAAAGATGCGTGGTGGCCTGGATTTCCTGCCTGTGTCCTGTTGCAGCAGAGACCCCGCAGCTCAATACATACGGGTGGAACAGACCAGTGATGCTTGTGTCTGTGCAGTGGTAGTATCAGGGTTTGCTGGATGATGTCTGCTGCCAGGCAGAACTGGGAATATTAAAGTTGGATTGAACCACATTTATGCCCAGATGATAAATGATAAAGCAACTGGCCATAAGGGCAGAATCTTCTTCACTTCACAGAAGTAATGTCCCAAGGTTTCTTTGGCTTGCCTATGGTGAGCTCAATGAAAAGAGACATCTCTGTTCTTATCAGACCAGTTTGTGTGAGTAACAGCTAATTAAAGAAAAAATGAAGGGTGAGAAAGACAAATAGTAATCTGTTAAATCCCTTGAGGCTTTTTTTGAGAGGCAATATGTATTTAATGGAAAACATAGCTGCATGTAATTCTGGTAGGGAATAAATTCTCTAAGCTGATCTCCTAGATACTAGTCAGCAAGGTGTCCTTGGGGAGATGGGGAGTGGGCTTTACACATCATTCACAGGCCTTCTGACAGGACCCTGCCAGCCCAAATCCTCATGGGGCCACAGGATGTCTCTTAACCTCAGCCACCCAGGTAAGAGAATCTGTCTATGAGCTTCTGAGCAGGTGGCTAACGCAGCCAGCACTTCCACTTGCTGTCAGCATCACGTCTCCATGGCAGCTGCTTTCCAACCCTCCAGGCTTTTTCTTGTCCCAGCCCTAGAGCTGGGTGGTACCACAGGCAAAGCCCCCCAACACTTGTCAGAGGAGCAACCTTGCAGTTATTTGGTTGGGCTCTTGCTTTTTGGAAACACCTTTCAGTCTGGAACTAGGAGCAAGTTCTAGGGGGTTGTGTTGGATTTGATTTTTCTTGTAAAAGCCTTGAAGTCAGTTTCATTCTCACTTTCGGCTCCAGGTTTTTATTCTTTAAAAGAAGCAAACATGGGTAGTGTCTCTGTGATGGCGAAGCTGCCCCTCTCCGTCCCGCTCGCTGCGCTGTGACCGGCACCCGCCGGCTTCCCCAGCGCCCTGTAGGACCGGCAGCGGCCACTAGGTGGAACCCTCCGGCCGCCCTGCGCTCCCGCGGGGATGCGGGGGTGCGAGGATGCGGGGTGCGGAGCTGCTCCGCCTTACGGCAGTCTGGTGGGAAACCCCCCCGTTTAACTCAAAGCAGAGCGTGCAGCCTGTTGCTAAAGATAGAAAAACGCGATGAGCATTGAGGTGTCAAAAAGCAGGCAGCGGTGCTGTGGCGAGGGGGCAGCAACCTGAGTATTAAATAGTCATTATAACGATTTAATTGTTATTATCATTTAATTGCTGTCAACAGCAGCGTGTGATGACCAACATTTTCATGAGTGTCTGATGAATTGGGTTGCTCAGTCAAAGATGTCCTCAGTGATTAAATGCAGCCCGATGCCATCCTGGGATGGGTTAGAAGGGCTGTGGCTGGTGGATCTCAAGAGGTTCTTCTCCACCTCTACTCTGCCCTGGTGAGGCCACATCTGCAATAGCGTGTTCAGTTCTGGGCCCCTTGAGCTTCCCAGTTCAAGTGCTTGGAAAGGGTCCAGTGCAGAGCCACAAAGGTGATGGAGTGGAACAACTCCCTCATGAGGAAAGGCTCAGGGGGCTGCGTCTCTTCAGACTGGAGAAGATAATGGGGCAAAGAAAACCTCATTAATGTTTATAAACATGTAAAGGGTGAGTGCCAGGAGGATGGAGCCAGGCTCTTCTGTGATATCCAATGATAGGACAAGAGGCAATGGGTGCAAGCTGGAGCATAGGAGGTTCCACATCAATGAGAAGGAACTTCTTCACAGTGAGGGTGACAGAGCACTGGAAGGGGCTGCCCAGGGCGGTTGCAGGGTCCCCTTCTCTTGAACCCAGCCTGTATGAGCTACTGTAGGTGATCCTGCTGGGGCAGGGGGATTGGACTGGATGATCTTTCGAAGTCCCTTCCAATCTCTAACATTCAGTGATTTGTCTCAGGAAGACAGTGGTGCAGAACAACTTGGCCTCTTTGAAGAATCTGAGGTTAGAAACCGTAATCGTGCATCGTGTGGGAGCAGGATACCCAAGATGACTAGTACAGCTCGAGTGCACAGCTTGGCAGGGTGAGTGGTGAGCAGGGCAGCTCTCTCCCAAATAGATGTGATCTCGTCACAAGCATCACAGACCATTGCTCTCACAGATGGAGGGGAAAGCAGTTTAAAGGGTATTGGAAGAAATCTTCTGGATTAATTCAGAAGGATCTTTTTGTTCATCTCTCCTCCAGTGAACAGGGTGTAAGTGATGGAGGAGAAGAAAAAGCCTGGGAAGAATTTACTTAATGAAAAAGCCAAGTAGACTGTATTAGCAGAGACTAATGGAAAGGCATTGAACACAAATTAAATTAAGTGGAAAAATTCAAAATGAGTCTTTCCAGCTATGCCCTGTGGTCGAACGCTGAATTATCTGGGATCAGGGTTGGTGCTTTATTGGGCTGACTGCTCAGCTTTCCCTTCACTTGGGGGAAGTCAATGTGGAAGTCACTCGTGAAAAGCTGAAGCCTTTCAACTATAGAAGAAAGAGAAGTTAAACAAAATTTCTGTGTAGCTTTGGAGTTTATCTTGCCCTGCACAGACTCAGACATGAAATGAGAGTGGTTTTAGCTGGCTAAAACCAGAACAGGGTCCGCAGGTGTCGATAATACAGATTGTGTTTGGACTTAGGGCTGTAGAGACAAAGCAACTACCCAATCATCTGACATTAGTGCTAAATTAACGTAGAAAAAGTGACTGTTGCCTCTAGGCTGGGAATGTGTGAAGATGGCAAAGAGAGAAAGGAGGCTGCAGGGCCCTGGGTGCTCCAGGGCACAGCTCTGCTGCTATTGTGACTGATAGAGACACAAGACAAGAAGCTGTAGCTGATCCATTGGTTCCAGACGCGCTCCAAGATCAACGTGCAGATATGCTGATGCAGACTGGATTGCTCCAGCTAGAGGGTGTTTCTGTGCTTTGCTCATAGTCTCAGAAGATTATTCTCTAGTTAGCTGAGAAGATAAAGCCAGGACCTTAAGTGGTCTTGTTTTAATGTAGTTATGTGAGAACGCAGAGTTGTCTCAAAATGGTTTATAATCCATCAGGATCGGATTCAAGTGCCACGTGTGCCAAGGCAAGGATGTTTTAGGGGGGATAGAAGGCAGTGAGCTAGCCAGATTGGGCAGAAGCTGAGAGGAGAGTAGAGAAGTGATGGTAGGATGGAAAGCATGAGCAACCTGTGGATGGATGGGGAGGGTCAAAGGGATGCCTTAAGCAGCAGGTTGTGCTTGGAGTATGAGAAGTACCAGAATGTGACTTCATAGTGTTGCCTAGTGTACCAATCAATTAATACACTGTCGATGATACTTAAGCAGTGCTGTGCTACTAATTTTATGCTTTGCAATATTTTCTAATATAGCTGTATCTATATAACTGCAGCAAATTATGTGTTAGTATAATATGTGAAATTATAAGTCACTAAGACCCTAAATCACGTGGAGCAAAATTCCAGTTTTCCTTCCTGATGGGCTTCTTGGAATCCTCAAGTGATCCCTGCATCCTTCCCCTCTACTCTGCCCCGGTGAGACTGCATCTGGAATGTTCTGTCCAGCTCTGGGCCCCTCAGCTCAAGAAGGAACAGAACCCCTGGAGAGGGTCCGGTGCAGAGCCATGAGGATGGAGGGGAACATCTCCCTCGTGAGAAAAGGCTGAGGGAGCTGGGTCTCTTGAGCTTAAAGGAGACTGCAGGGTGACCTCAATGTTTATAAACACTAGGTGGGTGTTTGTAATGTTTATAATTTATAAACATTTGTAGTGTTTATAAATAATGGTGGGTGTCAGGAGGATGGAGCCAGGCCCTGCTCAGTGTCACCTAACGCTAGGACAAGGGGCAGTGGGTGTGAGCTGGAACAGGGTAGGCTCCTTCTTCATGGTGAGGGTGACAGAGCACTGGAAGGGGCTGCCCAGGGAGGTTGTGGAGTCTCCTTCTCTGGAGATGCTTAATACCCTCTCTCTGGCAAAGACAAGGTCCTCAGTCAGCTCCTGTTAGCCTGTTCCCTTCCATGTTTGTCATTGCTGTCACTTGTTCCACTGTGATGGCTCCTTAAGGTTACATCTTAAAGCCACTTCAGGTCTTGAAAACTTCTTCCACAGATGATTTTGAACTTCTCACATGCTGTGGCAGGGGGGTTGGACTAGATCTTTTGAGGTCCCTCCAAATCCCCTATGATTCTATGAAATTCCTTGGAGATTATGTAAAAAAAGCAGGTATTTCTCCTTTCTCCATGTTCTTCAGTGCTCTTTCAAATCATTTAATTCTGGAAGATCAGAAGCTCCAATGAGGTGTGATTAGGGCTGAATTTATTCAACTGTTGAAATGATAACAGCCAGAGTAGGTTAAGACTTGGGTGAACTACATGGGCTCAGCGTGCTGGTGGGTACCGTGGGAGGCTCCTGTACTTCCAGGGCACATGCCAAGGACCATGTTAACCTCTAACACTCCCAACCTAGTGTTTCCTGTTGTCCAGATGCCTCTGTCCTTGGATTGAAGTAAAAAAAGTAGTGAAAACCTTCAGAACAGGGTCTCTGTGGGGAGGCAGACGTGGGACCTGCCAGGCTCCGTGAATGTATTTTATCCAACAAATCTTCCATCAGGTGCCCCCATAGAGAAGTTCTCTGGAATCACCTTCAGGTTAATGTGTTGTTTGGCTTCTGGCAGAGTTCTGGAGGGCTGTGCCAAGGCTTGTTTGGCTGGTGGTGGAGAGGGCTAGAGCTAGGACCGTGGAGGAGTGACAGGGAAGTGGAAAGTCAAACCATGATGGGTTCTTGTTAGCTCTGCCTCTGCGGAGGGACTTGACATAAAGGAAGAGGAAATGCTGTGTCTGAAAATAGGAGAGAGAACAATTTTGTTTAAAGTCTGTCTGAACTACACGTCACCATCCTACTTGCTGGTCTCGTGTGTATATATCCTCCCGTAGCTTCTGCCGAGTGACTTGGAGTCCTTGGCTTCTAGGTCAAGCTGCTTGGCAGCTCTTGGACTTGGGACTGACTGTGTTCATGTTGTGCATCCTGGAGATGGCTGCTGCTGTGGAATTCACATGTGTGAGGCAAGAAACCAAGAGGAACTCTTTCAGGACATCATGAAAACCAAGCTCTAGACAGTGCTGGGGCAAAAACATCCTTAGAACTTGGAGCTTCCACAGTAAAGTTTATCGCAAGTCCGGTCTTGGAAAGCAGACTTGATTTCTATTAGAGGTAACTGAGCAGTCCCGTGCTGCTGAGGTGCAGGAACGGTTATTAATGATTTATTGGATCAATTCCAAAGTGCTTTGATCCCTGCAGAAGTGGGGCTGCACTAGGAAGGCCTCAGCTCTCTGTGCATTGGATATTTATGATGCTCTGTTGGGTAGTTGTGGTTGCACTGCTGAATACTGATGTCTTGAAGGTGGTGTTGAAGCTTCAGCTGCATCCAGGGAGAAAGCTAGATGGTAGCCCTTTGTCTGTTGGTTAAATTGCCTCTGTTGCCTCTTTTCACCTTTCAGAACAGGAGTGCACTGATGATGCTTTGACTGATTGGCTTGCAGTTGAAATGTGGCTGCTTAGAGGGGTTGTGAAGTCTCCTCCTCAGTGCAGAACCACCAAGGTGATGGAGGGAGTAGGGCACCTCCCTGATGAGGAAAGGCTGAGGGAGCTGGGTCTCTTGAGCTTGGAAAAAGGGAGACTGAGGTGAAGGGTGGATGTGAGGAGGATGGAGCCAGGCTCTGCTCGATGTCATCTAGTAATAGGACCAGGGGCAATGGGTGTCAGCTGGAACAGAGGAGGTTCCACATCAATATGAGAAGGAACTTCTTCCCAGTGAGGGTGACGGAGCCCTGGAACAGGCTGCCCAGGGGGGTTGTGGAGTCTCCTTCTCTGGAGATGATTAAAACCCACCTGGATGTGTTCCTGTGTGACTCGGTCTAGGTGGTCCTGCTGTGGCAGGGGGATTGGACTGGATGATCTTTCGAGGTCTCTTCCAGTCCCTAATGATTCTGTGAGTCAATCTCAACCATGTCCTTGGGAGGAAGGAGAGAGAAGAGCAGCACAGAGAACTCTCTAGAATTGCAGCCTACAGTAGTGATAGAGACACTGTCCTCTTTGAAGAAAAAGGGATGATGTGCTGCAAAAAAAAAGGACCGAAAAGCCAGGTTCAGATGCCACTGTGGTGGATGGAGGAATGTTCTGATGATGGGACAGATGGGTCGGTCTCCTAGCCTAGTCCACCGCAGATGATAGTGACAGAGAGGTGACAGCAGCATCTGGGAGCAAGAGCCTCTGACTTTCACTTTGTGGCTGTGCCAGCTTTTGTCAGTCTGATGAGCTGCTGAGCCTGTGGCAGCATGATTGCAGTAGTCACAGGCAAGCTAGCCCTGTGTCAGCAGGGCTGGACATATTGTGCCAAATCATCTCAGTGTCTAGATGGCCAGCCCTCTGCCCAGTCATCAGTGTAGCAGGTGTCCTCTCCAGCAGGACAGTAACCAAAACAAGCCATGAAAAGAACTGTCCCGCTTTATTTTTTTCTAAATATCTTTTTTACTACTTAATACAGAAAGGGAAATAATTTCAGTCTGTCCTTAACAGTCACAAGGGTCTATGAGAAGGACTGGAAGAGGTGGTGCTAATGTTCTCACTGCACTTTGGTGAGTTTGAGGGATCTCCAGATGGTTCTAATGTAAGACCTGGCTGATGTTTTCTGATTGCTTGAGGAAAAGCTGTAAAATCATGGAATCATTAGGGTTTGGAAGGAACTCAAAAGATCATCTAGTTCAATCCCCCTGCCACAGCAGGATCACCTAGACCAAGTCACACAGGAACACGTCCAGGTGGGTTTTAAACATCTCCAGAGAAGGAGACTCCACAAGCCCCCTAGAGTAACAGAATCATTAGGGTTTGGAAGGGACCTCAAAAGATCATCCAGTCCAATCCCCCTGCCACAGCAGGATCACCCAGACCAAGTCACACAGGAACATATCCAGGTGGGTCTTAAATGTCAGTAGTTCATGATTCATTGGTAATTTTTGCCTTGGAGGGGGGTTGTATAGAAAGGCTGAGGAACTCCTATTATTCTATCTTGGGGGGGCAGGAAGAATTGATGCTGTCATTGAGAAAAGAGATTCAGGGACCTTCAGAAGCATCCTACCCCCTCTGTCCATTCTGCCTTCATGCTGATGGTTACCTACTACACTTTGCTCTTAGCACTCCTCATGGAGTCCATCTAGGCTGTGGAAGCTGTTTAGCCCATAACCACAGGCTTTAGGATGTGGCTGTACTTAGTCTGTACTAACAAGATGTGTCTGTACTAACTGCTTTCGGGGTAAACACAAGTCCTGTAGCTGGCTGACTAGCCCTTGGGGAGTTGATTATGGAAGGTTTTCTGCCTAAAGTAGCTGTTTTGTGTTTTAATAACCAGGGCAGGCTGATCTATAAGAGTCTGGTGTTGGTTTTTTTTATTGATGGATGTTTTTTAAACCTCAATTCTAATAGCATTCATTATCCACTTGATGACATTTAAATATTTGAATATTAATTTATTCTAATGTAGAGCAGAGGGTTTGGGAAGCTAGAGATTGATCAGTCAGGAGGAAGTGCTGCTGCTTCATTGGTTGCAGCTCTCGGTGCTGCCAGGCAAGTGCATGAGCTACCTGTCCTTCACCTCATGAGCTCTTTTTCCCCCTTGATGCAGGATGGACTATATTCAGGCTGTCACGTGCAACCCATTTAGCCATGGCTCCTACAGGTGGCCTGTTTTCCTTGTGTAGAGTTGGATGCCCTTCACATGCAGACTACAGTCACCTAGAACTTTATCAAAATAACAAAATGTTGGGGTGGCCTGATTGCCCACCCCCACTCCTCTGCTCTCCTGAGACCTCACCTCATCCAGGTCTGAAGTCCCCAATATCAGGAGGACATGAAACTGTTGGAGTCCAGAGGAGGGCCATGAGGACAATCAAAGGGCTGGAGCACCTCTGTTGTGAAGACAGGCTGAGGGAGCTGGAGTTTTGGAGCCTGGAGAAGAACCTGCTCCAGAAAGTCCTCTGTGCTTGTCACTGCCTCTGTGGTTTATCCTCTGTTGCCCTCTCTGAATCCTCAGCAGAAAAGCTCATGGTTTGGCATTTGCAGCTGTGCTGTGCTCACTCAGAGACAGCCAGGACACGACCCTGCTGGGTCCAGTGCAGGCAGAGGACTCTGACCTCTCTGATATCACAGGGAGGGAGGTGTCAGTGAAGGGTCCTGGTTGTGATGGCCTGGGAGCCGCAGGCTTCACCAGACCCTGCGGTACGGCACAGACTGCAGCTGAGCACTGGTTCAGCTGTGGCTCGATGTGAGATGCTGAGGATGCTCAAATCCATAAACAGGACAGCTCAGCACATGCCCTTGGAATGGTCCTTAAACATTCCCACAGCCTTTTCTAGGGCTCTGCAAAGTGCTGTGCAGCTGCGGCGCATGGGCTGCCTCAGGGAACTTATCAGGTTCGTGGCTTGCGAAGGGTTAAGTTGGAGGGGAAGGCCTCCCTCTGTGTTCCCAGGCATGTGGGCTCTGATCCCAGCCTGTGGGGAAACAAACCTTCCTGGAAAGTGGCCTCTTATGGGAAAGGGCTTTGTGTTCTGTGGAGCTCTGGGTCGATGTGGAGAGGAGCTGAGGCTTTGCCGTTGGCTGCTGCCTGAGCAATATTCAGTTTGATGCTGTCTCGGTGGATTCTATCACCCAGACATTAAAAAAACATTTAAAAAGGAGCTTTAACTGCTGCTCTTTTTTTTCCCCCCTCTCCCTTTTCCCACTGGAGAGAGTTTTCTATTCCCAGGCATCCCTTCAGCACATGCAGCATTAGCTGGGGGATTAATAAACACAGAGCAAGCAGCAGGATTCAGAGGAGACACCTACACGAGGAGAAGCACTGCTGAGATGAGTGTTTCCAGGAGACAGATCATGTAGAACATCTTGCTTTCACGAGGGAAATCGAGTGCTGGTTGATCACGGGTTCAAACTGTGCAGCCAAGAGAAAGCTCACCGATGGGGAGGATGGAGTCTTCAGATGCTCCCAGCACCGTGAAGCCTTCACGCGTGTTCCCTACCAATCCCCTGCACGAACAGTGTGTGGTCAATGCACTCTGCAGGCTCTGCTCTTCTCCTCGGTACCCAGCAGCTGGTTTGGTTCCAACCCTCTGCTTTTCCACACCCCTGCAGCAGGGAGAAGGCAGAGGGCAGATTTTGGAGCCCTCCCCTGTGTGACCCCTCGGTGCCATGGCTTTATCAAAGGCTCCTGGGTGACATTTGTTTGGGAGGCACGCTAAAAAATATTGGCAGCTCATTACTGACTAATTGCTTAATTTAAGTGGGTGAAACAAAGAGCTTCCAATTCAAAGCTGAGGGATGCGCAGAGAGCTGCAGGTGTTTCCCTCTGGCTGCTGTTTTGCTGCTGCTGCCGCCGCTCTAAATTCGTGCTGGCTGGCACAGCGAGTCCACAGACTACCAATTCAGCTGGTCCCCACCTTCTTTCACTTGCCAGCCACCCTCTGCTGTGCTTGTCAGAGCTTTTCACAGGTCCGTGGCGCCGCACCCGTGTTTCCTGCTGCCAGCCAGGGCAGGACCTGCTGCTGGAAGGAAAGGAAGCCCCTGCAGCGAAGTGCTCTGGCGCTTCCTGAAGCACATCTGGAGGGCATTGTGTCCCGTTGGTACCTCAGACCGTGGCAAAGCCTGCAGCCGTGCTGTGGGAGATGTAGGAGTGTGGGACTCCTTGCACGGAGAGGATCAAAGTGTCTCCTCTCCTGGAGACGAGCTTGAAGCTCAACTCGCACTGGACAAGTGATGGTGACATTTTAACAGCTACTTGGGTGGAGTTAGGTTATTGTTAGTGGGGTTGTCTGTCATGAAGGGCTGTCAGAACACTGAATACATCTCACTGGGGGGGCGGTGGGGGCAGAGCTGCTCTGAGAGACGTGCCCTTCTGCCTGCAGGGAGCATCCTCTGCTTTCGTTGTCATTTGCTTCTTATCTCGAAGATTACGAGTGTGATGCTGGGTTTGGAAGCTACAGTAATTGCTTCTGAGGTTGCAAAAACCAAGCGCTGCTGTGACAGACTGCAAAGTGCTTCAGCCACCAGAAAGCCTGGAAGTACTTCATGGGTCTCATGCTGGTGCTGTGAAGATAACACTTTCTTCTCGACTGGAATGGGCCCAGTCTAATGATAGATGAGATCCAAGGGGTTCTTCACAGATGCTGCTGTTCAGCAAGCGCCAGCATCGCTCCTAGGGAACAGCAGTGTGCAGCAGAAGGCTGGGGAAAGAGCAGGTCTGGAAAACACACGTTTGCACAGGGACTTGGCCAGAAACTCATCCAAATTGCTTTGTCAAATCTGGGATTCAAGTCTTTTCACAATTAGTAGTTTTTCCCTGAGAAAATGTCTTTTTTTAAGGACCAAAGCTCAGGAAATTAAATGATAGTGGGGAAAAAAATCACCTCGATTTTCTTCCTCACACTTGTAGTCGTGAGCCAGTCCTGGGGCTTCTAGATCTCCTCTCATCCAAGACAATAAGATCCAAGCCGAGATGATGAGGCTGATCTTACCTACATTCTCAGTGAGTTTCCACCTCTTTTATTCTTTCTTATTTGTTATTATGATTTTAAGAACACACTGAAAGACAATAATTGCTATAATCCCTTGTGAAAGCGTCTTTTGAGGTGGAGAGAACTTTGTTCAGTGGGTCCTAAGGGATCGTGTCTCAATATTAAGTGGTCTGGATCCAACAATTGCTTGAACTGTGGATGTTTTTTTTGTAAGATGAGGTCTGTCCTGGAATATTAGGGATCTCTGAACCACATCTGGAATATTGTGGCCAGTTGTGGGCCCCTCAGGTCAAGAAGGACACGGAGCTGCTGGAAGGAGTCCAGCGTAGGGCAATGAGGATGATGGAGGAGGTGGAGCACCTCCCTGATGAGGAGAGGCTGAGGGAGCTGGGTCTCTTGAGCTTGGAGGAGACTGAGGGGTGACCTCATTAATGTCTATATGTGAAGGGTGGGTGTCAGGAGGATGGAGCCAGGCTCTGCTTAGTGTCATCTAGTGACAGGATGAGGGGCAATGGGCGTGAGCTGGAACAGAGGAGGTTCCACATCAATCTGAGAAGGAACTTCTTCCCAGTGAGGGTGACGGAGCCCTGGGACAGGCTGCCCAGGGGTGTTGTGGAGTCTCCTTCACTTGAAGTTTAAAACCCACCTGGACAGGTTCCTATGTAACTTGGTGTAGACGATGCTGCTGTGGCAGGGGTACTGGACTAGATGATCTTTCAAGGTCCCTTCCAACCCCTAATGTGATTGTGTGATGGGGTAAGTGGGCACCTGTGGGGCATTTTCAGGCTGCAAAGCCAGCTAGGGCAGTGTCAGAACACTAACAGAGGAGGAAGGAACCCCATCTCTAATGATTTTGTTGTTTAAGACTGTGGGATGGTTACCATCAGCTGGGCTGAGCTGGCTTTGTATCCCAAACATACGTGTGTGAGGTGTGGGTGATCAGAAGATGGAGTGAATGAGTCGTGAGGGTTCATGTTTTCTGCAGCACTTTGCCCCTAGCTCTTTGGTGGAGGGTCTTTCCATGCCCTGGGTCCTGGAATGGCCAGAAAGTGCTGTCCTAGTTCAAAGCAACAAGGGATGAGGAGAGCAGGCAGAGAGAACTTGCTCTGTGTGCTGCTGTGAGGTCCCAGGGCTGCCCGTGGCCACCTGCCTGCACATCTGACCCTTCTGGCCCTCTTTGTTCAAACCAAGAGGGAGCAGCATGTGTGCCCTGCTCTCTGCCAGCCCCCACAGGTGCTGCCCCACAGCTCAAACCAGAGGGAGGAAGAGGTGCACGTTTACGGGAAGCCTTTTCCCTCCCTTCCTCTCTCTTCCAAGGCTCTTGGCTGAGCTGCTCGATTCTTATCTGCTCCCTGCAGAACCTTTCAGTGAGGTCACTCAGGAAGCTCCATGAATCCTGTGCAATTGTCACTACATCCTTGACTGGGCTTTGCACTGGAGCCCAGCCCACGGCCACAATGAGTCTTACGACAGCCGAACATCTGTTTAGGAGCTGGTTGCCAAGAAGTGCTCGTGAAGTCCGGTGTGTCCCTCTGGCAAGGCATGTGTGTGCTCCTCAGCTCAGGGTTTTGCAGTGGCCCTGAGAGGAAGACCAGAATGTCCCCTTGCTTCTGGGACCAGCCAGTGGAGCAAACTAAAGTTATCTGGGAAACGCCCGTTCCCAAACGTCAGTGGCAACCAGCCAGATTGGCCAACGTGTGTCCTGCTTGGTTTGAGCCCCAGGCTGGCAGCATCTGGGCTGTGAGCTGATGTGGGGTTTGTTTGGGCATGTTCACCCCTGTTGGCTCTCTGCCTCAGGTGTGGGACCCTGCAAGGCACCCGAGCTCGTGAGCTCTTCCTCTGCACCCTTAAAATGTAGGGGAGGACGAGTGTTGTGGGATGACCTCTGACTTCAGTGCATGTCTGCTGCTCTGGAGAGAGGGGAGTGTGACCCAGGTGTGCACACACCTGTGCTTCTTCCAGCCTCCCAGTCTGGAAGAGGATGCTCTGGAAGAGGGAGGATGAGAAGAAAGAATGATAAAGGAGGAAGAGCAAGTCTTTGTAGGGCAGAAAGAGAATGATTGCCAAGGGGGGCAGGGGTTGCAGGCACCAGCAGAAATATTGGGCAAGCACCAGCCAAGGCCACGGGGACACAGCGAAGGTGATGGAGCGTGTAGAAGGCAGTGTCAGAATGTGCCTTGCTCTGGCAGAGTAGTAAAATATCCTTGGAGCCTCTTAATCTGTCTTCATCCTGTATGTGCTCCTACCTGTCTCTGAGCTTCTTCCAAGCCAAAATATGAAGCCCAGGAGAAGCTCCAACAAGAAGCTTCTTTTGTGGTAGGCAAGTGTGGGGACCTCTTTTCATGGAAGAGCAAGAAGGCAGGAGACCTGTGAAGCCCCCACTCACCTGTGATGAGCCCCTCTGTTTGAGGAAGGTAGAGGTGGGCTGGCACAGCCCCTCATTCCAAACACCCACTAGGGCCACACTGCCCTGCTGCTCCCTGCTCCTCACTGGTGTGGTGGCCACTGTGGCTTGCCTAGGAGACAGCTGATGTGGAAATCATCTCATTTGACATCTGTGGTGAATAACAGGTGGAGAGACTGAAGTACTTAACTACTTAAAATGTTACTTACTAAAGGACTAAACTACTGAACTACTAAAAGTAGTTAAAGGTCCTTTGAGTGTCCTGTAGTAATAATCCAGGCTTCCAATTAATTGACTGGTCCCACCTTTAGGTTCAGTAATGAAACCTAGTTTTTGCAGTTTGGCCTCTTGGAGTCACCTCGTTTCACTCTTGGCACTTTGAAAAAAAACAACTAATATTCTCTTTTCTTTGGGGTTTTGCAGGGTGGTCACACACCTGGGTGGGCAGAGAGGGCTGTTTGTGTGCATGTAGAGCCTTCAGGAGTGTTATTGCTGGGTTGCTCAGCTGTTAGCTTCATGTAGAGCCAACGTTACTCTGGATACTGGTTTGTCCCAAATAAAAGTCCCTCTTTCCAATTAACCTTTCTTAAGGTTATCAAGAGGTAGAATATAAAATTAGCAACATGTGCTAATGAGTTTTTTAATTTATGCACTTGTCTTGCAAACAGAGGCAAGCTGTAAATAGCTGACACGACCTGTAGTATGTGAAGCTGTCTTCTGTAATTATGATGAGATAATATATGTGTCATAGAATCGTTAGGGGTTGGAAGGGACCTCAAAAGATCATCTGGTGCAACCCCCCTGCCACAGCAGGATGTGTGTGGGTATATAATGTGTTATCTCCCAAGAACTGAGATGGATACGGGCTTCATGCAAGGAAAGATGCCAACCACACGTTGTCTCAACAGAAGGGTTGGGAGTGTGGACTTGCCAAATATTATCTGTGTGGAGATGTTAAGTGGGTGGGATCCTTCTTAGATGAACTGCTGGTCTCACTGCAGCGTTGAGGCATAAGCATGTGGCTGGGGACCACTACTGGTGACGTGATGGCTCTTGGCAGAAGGTGTCTAGTACCACTGCCACAGCACCTCTCTGGAGGACAAAGCCAAACTCGGAGTCCATCGTCCCTCTAGGAATCCCTCACTTTTATATGGAACCACAGAACATCAGGGCCCTAATGATTCTTCAATTATCCGATCCAATCCCCCTGACACAGCAGGATCACCTAGACCAAGTCACACAGGAACACATCCAGGTGGGGTTTAAATGTCTCCAGAGAAGGAGACTCCACAACCTCCCCTGGCAGCCCCTTCCAGTGCTCTGTCACCCTCACTGGGAAGAAGTTCCTTCTCATATTGATAAAGAACCTCCTCTGTTCCAGCTCACACCCATTGCCCCTTGTCCTAGATAACACTGAGAAGAGCCTCCATCCTCCTGACACCCACCCTTCATGTATTTATAGACATCAATGAGGTCATCCCTCAGTCTCCTCTAAGCTGAAGAGACCCAGCTCCCTCAGCCTCTCCCCATAAGGGAGGTGCTCCCCTTCCTTCATCATCCTCATTGCTCTACTCTAGACTCCCTCCAGCAGCTCCCTGTCCCTCTTGAACTGAGGGACATCAGGCAGCCTGATTGATAGGTGCACTGGAGGGCTTCACACTCATCCTTTTGTCTAAGACAGGTGAAGGCCAACTTAAGGGAGAGTATAAATATTAAGGAGGGTGATACCTGCCATTACTGCTCTGGAGGACCGGTGTTTATCAACAGCTGTGTAGCCAGTATTTTGCTGCCTCAGCACAATCCTCTCAAGTGCACTTGGAGGATGGTGTTTGTCTTTGACACTGGCACAGATGTGTCTGCTGCCTGAGCTCGCTTTCCTTTCAGACTCTCTCGTGCTGTACTGTGGCTGGTGTGGAAGTCGTGGGCACGGGAGAGCTGCTTTCTGCAGGTGTGAGGTGCCTCTTGTTTCCCACGAAGTCGCTGGTGTTCTTGCTTGGTGGTAGAATCCGAAGTTAGGAGGAGATGGCACAAGCCAACAGCAGCCTGCACCTGCTAAATGTAAAGGCCACCTTCTGTCCTGATCTTGCACCCTGTTTCTATTCAGATGTTGGTGTTGAAGCCCCAGGTGATCGTACTGGCATGGTCCAACGCGGAACACGTCCCGTTAGCCCTGAAAGGGTTGGCATTGGCACACACAGCACCATGCTGCTTCAGAGGGCTTCCCAGCATTGATTAGCTAACCCAGCAGTGCTACTGGCCTGTTGGAGAGCAGTGTCTGAGAGAGGGACATGGGGGTCCTGGTGGCCAGCAGGATGACCATGAGCCAGCAGTGTGCTCTTGTGGCCAAGAGGGCCAACAGCATCCTGGGGTGGATGAGAAGAGGGGTGGTTAGCAGATCGAGAGAGGTTCTTCTCCCCCTCTACTCTGTTCTGGTGAGACCACATCTGGAGTATTGTGTCCAGTTCTGGGCCCCTCAGTTCAAGAAGGACATGGAGCTGCTGGAGGGTGTCCAGCGTAGAGCAATGAGGATGATGAAGGAGGTGGAGCACCTCCCTGATGAGGAGAGTCTGAGGGAGCTGGGTCTCTTGAGCTTGGAGGAGACTGAGGGGTGACCTCATTGATGTCTATAAATATGTGAAGGCTGGGTGTCAGGAGGATGGAGCCAGGCTCTTCTCAGTGTCATCTAGTGATAGGACAGGGGCAGTGGGTGTGAGCTGGAACACAGGAGGTTCCACACAAAGGGGCAGTGGGTGGAAGCCAGAACACAGGTGGGTTGTCACTCATGAACGCACCCTTTCCCCTTCTCCCTCTCCACTCACAGTGGTGAGTTGGGTGCAAAAACTGCTTAGCAGAAATGTGTCGGCTCCTCCACCTCTGGTGCCATGAGTGCTCTGTTATCTCTGTCAGTGGCCCTGCAAAGTTCTGTCCTGGTCACACACTTCATGATGGAGGCTTGACGTGCCCTGGGAAGGAAACAATCACAGTCTGCTCTGCCCTTGTCTGGTCTGGAGCCAAAGATGTCACGTCACCACAAAAGCAGAGAGGAAGAGGGAATGATCTCACTCAGCAGCATCAGGGAGCACAAAGGGGATGAAATCATTGGGGACAACTCAGCTGCTCTGAGAACTTCCCTTCCCCAGCTCTTAGGAAGGTGTGATTGGTATCTCCAACCAAGCAGTCTTCTTCTTGGAAGAAAAAAAAAGCAGCTTTGTTTTGGCAAAACCAGTGTCGTGGTAGCAAGTTCTACATCCAAAGGCATCGAAACAACTAACAGGTGAGGTACAGACCACTCATACGTGGTTTAGTTGTGGAGGAGAACATCCCTGCTCCATGCCCATGTACCTCCTGTTGCTGTTGACCTCCAACCACACATGTGTGTGTTGGCAGCCATCAGGAGTGCACATACCAGGAGATGAAACCAGTTTTAACTGGCAAAACTAGGAGTGGGATGTGGAATCACTTCTGTTTCCACAGAACAGTGACAAGGTTTGGGTCTTCTTTTACTGGAACTAATTAGCTTAGGTAATTAGAGACTGGTTTGGGTTTGTCTTGTTGTGCATTAGTCACCTGGTGGGAATGAGAGCAGAGAGCTGAAAAGTGAAGCTCATGCTTTTAGTGTCTTGGCTGGCGTGTCCTTGCCACATGGTGCAGAAAGGTATGGCCACAGAAGTGTGCACAGGTGTAGCCAGTGATGGGCTTTCTTGTGGCCAGGAAGGCCAGTGACATTCTGGGGTGTATTAGAAGGGGATGTAGTTAGCAGGTCTCTAGGTTCTTCTCTCTCTTTACTCTTGAGAGGTTCTCCCTCCCCCTTTACTCTCAAGAGGTTCTCCCTCCCCTTTTACGCTCAAGAGGTTCTCCTCTCCCTTTCAAGAGGTTCTTCTCCCCCTTTACTCTGCCCTGGTGAGACCACATCTGGCATATTGTGTCCAGTTCTGGGCCCCTCAGTTCAAGGACAGGGAGCTGCTGGAGAGAGTCGAGTGCACAGAGCCACAAAGATGATGGAGTGGAACAGCTTCCTTATGAGGAGAGGCTCAGGGGGCTGGGTCTCTTCAGCTTGGAGAAGAGGAGAATCATTACGGATTGGAAGGGACCTCCAAAGATCATCTAGTCCAATCCCCCTGCAACAGCAGGATCACCTAGACCAAGTTGCACAGGAGCATGTCCAGACAGGTTTTAAACATCTCCAGAGAAGGAGACTCCATAACCTCACCAGGCAGCCCCTTCCAGTGCTCCATCACCCTCCCTGTGAAGAAGTTCCTTCTGGTATTTACATGGAGCCTCCTGTGTTCCTCAGTCTTTACAACTATGTAAAGGGCAAGTGTCAGGAGGATGGAGCCAGGCTCTTCTCAGTGACATCCAGTGATAGAACAAGGGGCAACAGGAGCAAGCTGGAGGTTTCATGTCACTAGAAAGAACAGCTTTTTTCACAGTGACAGACACTGGAACGAGCTACCCGGAGAGGTGACGGAGTCCTTTCCCCTGAAGGTGTCTGAGAACCACATTCCTGTGCGTCCTACTGCAGGTGATCCTGCTCCAGCAGCTGGATTGGACTAGATGATCTTTCAAGGTCCCTTCCAGCCCCTAACACTGTGTGATTTTGTGACTCAACAGTCTCACCTGCAAAAGTCAGCAGTCATTTGCAAACTGCAGTAAATATTTGGTAGCAGTTTGGCTTCAGTAAACAAATACAAACCCGTCAGGTTCAGCTGCCGGGGTGTTTACGAGACCAGCTACTACCACTTGCAGCATCACAGCTGTTTTTTATTCCTCATCCATTCATCTCTCACTGCAAGGGAAAATTCTTTTTGAAGTCTTAGGACGTGGTGCTTCAAAGCAGAAGTTAGAACCTCAAACGTCAAGTCCCTGCAGCTCCAATATCCCCGTGTCTTCTCGAGGTGATGAGTTCTAATGGTAGCAACACTAGGAAGGGGATGAAAAGCAGTAACGAGCCAGCAGTCACATCAGCCTTTCTGGAGGAGTGATGAGAGAAACTGAGGCGGTTAAAAGTTGGAGGGAGAATAGGTTTGTGTGACTGTTTTGAAGTTGGCACGCGTTCCCGAAGCGATCGGCGGCGTGCTTGGAGCAGAGAGCTCTGCTGATAGATTTCTAAACCTACTGAACCAGAGTGTCAATGGGAATGTGTCTGTGTCAAGCTCCAGCGGGGGCTTCTAATAGCTAGAAGGTAATTGCTAGAGTTCATCCTCAATCATCACGCTGGCCACTGTGGTGAAGGGTAACAAAGGGCTTTAATAAGCACATGAAGAGTAAGGGGAGGGGTGGGGATTATCTCCACACGTTGCTAGATGCAGAGGGGAGCGTGGTGACCAAGGATCTTGTGAAGGCTGAGGTGCTTAATGTCTTCTTTGTCTCGGTCTTTAATAGTAACACTAGTCATCCCCTGGGCGCGCAGCCCTCTGAGCTGGAAAGTAGGGATGGGAAACAGAATAGGACCTTCTTAATCATAGAATCATTAGGGATTGGAAGGACCTTGAAAGATCACCTAGTCCAATCCCCCTGACACAGCAGCATCACCTAGACCAAGTCACACAGGAACACATCCAGGTGGGTTTGAAACTTCTCCAGTGAAGGAGACTCCACAACCTCCCTGGGCAGCCCGTTCCAGTGCTCTGTCACCCTCACTGGGAAGAAGTCCCTTCTCATATTGATGTGGAACCTCCCAGGAGGAAATGGTTATGAACCTACTCCATGAGCTGGATGCTCATAAATCTGTGGGTTCTTTCCAGTCCCTAATGTTCTGTGATTACACCCTGGAGTGCTCAGGGAGATCGCATCGGAGGATGGAGCCAGGCTCTTCTCAGTGTCATCTAGTGATAGGACGAGGGGCAATGGGTGTGAGCTGGAACAGAGGAGGTTCTACATCAATATGAGAAGGAACTTCTTCCCCGTGAGGTNCATCAATATGAGAAGGAACTTCTTCCCAATGAGGGTGACAGAGCCCTGGAACAGGTTGCCCGGGGGGGTTGTTGAGTCTCCTTCTCTGGAGATGTTTAAAACCTGCCTGGATGTGTTCCTGTGTGACTTGGTCTGGGTGATCCTGCTGTGTCAGGGAGATTGGCCTAGAGGATCTTTTGAGGTCCCTTCCAATCCCTAGTGATCAAGAAGCACCAGGGGAAGTGTCATCAGGCATTGAAACAGGCTGCCCAGGGAAGTGGCTGAATTGACATCCCTGGATGTGTTTAGAAGTCATGGAGATTAGGGGCAGGGTTTAGCAGTTGGGACAGTTGGGTTAATGGTTGGACTTGATCTTAAAGGTCTTTTTCACCCAAAATAATTCCATGATTCTGTCACTGACTCATCAATCAATGCTCTGAGCTTGCTGCTGCCTGAGTCTCAATTTCCAATCGACCCTCTCTGTTCAGATGAAGTTGTATGCGGCTTGTCTGCTGGCCACTTCTGCATCCTTCATCGCCCTTAACCTCAGCGCAAGGAAAGACGCACCGGGCACTAGGAAGCTTGTGTTTTGCTTCCAATTTACTCCACTCCTGTGTTTAATGACATTGGAAATTCATGGAATCTCTAGGGATGTCTTGGGTTCCAGGTTCCTCTTGGGGACCAGGAGTTGGTCCCCACAGGGACTCTGCGAGGAATTCTCTCTGCCGTAGAAAACACCTTCCTCTGATGGCCACAGAATCCTTGATTAGTCTTTGTCTCTCACAGCCTTTCTCAGGGATGTAGATAACAAGTGGTTTATTTCCTACTGGCAGTCAAAGAGGAAGGATTATGTGGAGCTGCTGGTCACTGAACTGTGTTGATTGCTTCATTACTGGCATCTTGGAGACAGCTGGGCTGGGAAGCCTGGCCACTGGTAGCCTCAGGATGGACCCTCTCTAATCGTGCTGAAAAAGGCTAGGGGGAGAGAAAGGGATTTTCTTGCAGCACAATAGGAACTGGATAATTCCCCTGGCGACAAACTGCTCTTGAAGGTGACTTTGCATCACCTGAAGGGTCTGTGTCCTTGAAACCAGGCAGCCAGAACTTGCTCCCAGCTCAGTGAGAAGGAGCTAAAGAGAGCTTGGAGGACACGCAAAGCAGGAGTTCTGGGCACCTGCATCCACACCTACTTTTTACCAGCTGGGTGATGGTGGCCATGGTTTTACAACTCAGGAGACCACAGTGGTGGGTTAAGGATGTGGTTGTCTCCACGGTGCTTCACTGTGGAGGTGTTTGGTGCTGCAGATCCTTTGGGTGCTGCAGATCCTTTGGGTGCTGCAAAGCATTTCTAGAGGCCTTGGTGTCCCTATTACTTAGGAAAAGGCTTTTACTCATGTAAGAGGCATGGCTGGAGCCCCACTGAAACACCACAGAGAGGGAGAAGGAATGGTTTTGTGGGGCCTGGGTACGGTGCCAACATGAATTGTGCCCACTGAAGGATGAGGAGAGCTTCCCTGTTTCTTGCCAGCCTGGATGAGAGCATGGGGTATTCCACCTGCCATCTGCTGAACATGGAGATCTCTGTTCCATCAGCTCTGTGCTCACATGCTGGTGGCTTAAAATCTGCTTGCCCACGTAGGGTGGAGTTTCTCCTCAGCATGCAGGGTCTGGAAATGAAAACCCCAGCCACTAGATACCGGCTTTATTTTCTACTTCTATGCAAAGTTAACTACACAAATGTGCAGACTCCTCAGGGATAAAATCATGGTACAAACTCAGTCGGTGTGGGAGATCCGGGGATGTGTGGAAAGGGCTCAGCATGAGGTCTGAGGAGGTGGGAGAAGAGCTAACAAGCACAATGATGGCAGAACGGCTTCCATGACGTGAGCAGCCGTGGAGGCAAGAGGAGCCCACTGTGCTTTTGAGATCTATTTTGGGAACTGGATGTTATTTTAACTCCCTTCAGCACAGCCCTGGCTCCTGACTAGAACGATCTGTTCCTTCACAACAGGAGGAAGGGATTGGTCTGCTTGCTAAAAAAAAAAATATATATATATATTTAGTGCAAATTATGTTGGAGGCAGCATCTTGCTTAGTGACAACCACAGTGGATGAGCTGATTAAAAATGAAAGGGGCAAATGTAGACGTAATTATTTCTCCTCTGGCTTTGATGTGAAGATGTGCACACTTCATCCAACCAGAGCTGACCTGGGGTTGTTCAGATGAGGGTTGTTGATGCAGTACTGTCTCGCTTAAATCCAGCTACACTTGGTCTAGGTGATCCTGCTGTGGCAGGGGGTTTGGACCAGATGATCTTGCCAGGTCCCTTCCAGCCCCTAATGACTCTATACCTACAGTGACGTGGCTGTGGCTCAGCATCAACCCTCCCTCTCTAAACTGGCCTGTTTTCAGGAATTGTGCAACTGCTGATGGAATTTCCTCCTGACTGGTTGACACCTGTCGTATCTATTGAAATCATTTCAGTGAATTTGGAGGAAAAATGTTTCCTGATGCCTACAACTGAAAAGTATTTCTAAGTGGAGTTTG
>VXBP01009530.1:299858-328106 GCA_013400115.1 Rhinopomastus cyanomelas | reverse complement strand
GGCCCACAACTGGACACAACACTCCAGGTGTGGTCTCACCAGAACAGAGTAGAGGGGGAGAAGACCCTCTCTCGGTCTACTAACCACCCCTCTTCTGATCCACCCCAGGATGCTGTTGGCCCTTTTGGCCACAACAGCACACTGCTGGCTCATGGTCATCCTGCTGTCCACTAGGACCTCCAGGTCCCTTTCTCTAACAGCTCAATCCCCAGCCTATACTGGTCCCTGGGGTTGTTCTTGCCCGGATGCAAGACTCTACACTAGCCCTTGTTATACTTCATTCGATTTCTCTCTGCCCAGCTCTGCAGCCTGTCCAGGTCTCACTGAATGGCAGCACAGTCTGCAGGGGTGTCAGCGACACCACCCGCCTTTGTGTCATCAGCAAACTTGCTGTCAGTGCTCTGTAACCCCTCATCCAATTAATTAATGAATAGATTGAACAGAACTGGTCCCAGCACCGACCCCTGGGGCACTGCACTAGATACAGACCTCCAACCAGTCTCTGTCCCATTGACCACTACTCTCTGGCTTCTATCCTGCAGCCAGCTGACGATCCACCCGATCACCCACCCCACTCTGCCTCAATTTGGCTGCAAGGATGCTGTTTGCAAGACCAGGTTCAAACTAAACCATGGAACTGATCTTCCATTTCTCCCCTTCCTCTTCCGTGTGCCTTTCCCACCACAGCTTCTTGCATACCTTCACGAAGATGGGGATTGTGCTGTTCTTTAGTCTATTTCAGCTCTGACACTGCCCACACCAGTACGGTATCTGCCACATACACATTTCAAGAGAGAAGACTTTAAAGAAAAAATAAACCCAGCCCTGCTACTTAATATTCCTCTAGTGATGGAAGGAAGAGAAGGGAGAGAAATTGTTCTGTTAGTATTTAATTTTTGCAGAGCACTCAGTGCGAAGGTTTTGGGAGGAACTTTCTAAATGCTCTGCCTAATAAGGCAGCAATTATGTGAAAATGAGAATAGACAATGATTGCAGAGACAATGGAATGTGATTTCTGCAAGAAAGAGCTCCACGCTGCAAACCAAAGTCTAACGTCGAAGAGAGGGTGGCATTGACGCAGCGTCGAGAAACTACGCTTGAGGAAAGTGAATTGCTAGGTGCTGGCCACCTGCCACTCACTGCAGAGTAAAAGACATCCTTTTGTTGTCTCCTGAAGTTGGAACAGAAATTACTGACCAAGGTGATAGGAAAGGGCATTCCAGTCTTCCCCTGGTAGATGATGTTCTTCCCCTCTGCTCTGTCCTGATGAGACCACATCTGGAGTATTGTGGCCAGTTCTGGGCTTCTCAGTTCAAGAAGGACACAGCTTCTGGAGACAGTTCAGTGCAGAGCCACAAAGATGAATGAAGTAGAACACCTCCCTTATGAGGAAAGGCTGAGGGAGTTGGGTCTCTTGAGCTTGGAGAAAAGGAGACTAAAGGCTGACCTCATTAATGTCTATAGATATGTGAAGGGTGGGTGTCGGGAGGATGGAGCCAGGTTCTTCTCATTCTCATCTAGTGATAGGACAAGGGGCAGTGGGTGTGAGCTGGAACAGAGAAGGTTCCACATCAATATCAGAAGGAACTTCTTTATGGTGAGGATGATAGAGCACTGGAACAGGCTGCCCAGGGGGGTTGTGGAGTCTCCTCTGGAGATGTTTAAGACCCACCTGGATGTGTTCCTGTGTGACTTGGTCTAGGTGATCCCGCTGTGGCAGGGGGATCTGACTGGATGATCTTTCGAGGTCCCTTCCAATCCCTAATGATTCTATGATCTCTCATGACAAACCTCTGTCATCTTCAGTAGCAAAGCAAGTACTTCAGTTCTCCTCAAGAGCATGAATGAACTTTGCTCTTAGCTCTGCATTGCTGTCCAAGCCTTCACAAGAACATCCACTGCTGATGGACGTTACAAACTGCTTCGGAGCACAGAGCAGGCTGCCATGTGGGACCGGGAGCAGCGAGTACAAAGCGCCTACACGAATTTTGGAGTGTTTTTATCCCTGCTGCGCGTTCAGCTCTAAATAACCAACAGCCTCTAGTGCATTTTCCCCTCAAAAAATTGATTAGATTCAACTATTTCTGGTTCAGGCAAAAGCAACTGGGAGAGGAGAAAAAACTTTGCATGCACAGAAGAATGAGCGTTACCTTCTCAGTTTTAATAAACTCGCTGGCAGCTTCAAGAAGCGGTGATGAAAAATTATTCTATGCAGTTTGCATCTCGTATGAGACACCAGGTGAAGACAAAGCAACCCCTGAGGTTAAAGTACAAGGAAATGAGGGCTTTGCCCTGGTCTGCCCAGCAGTCTGTAGCTGCAGTTGGTATCTAAACGCTGCAGTGAGGGACGTGTTTGCAGCAGCGTGGCTGCTTGCACTGCCCAAAGACATGGAAGGGAAGAGTTCATCCTGGCAGCGTGCGGCTGAGCAAGATCTGACTGAACAGAGACAGGCTTGCTGGCACAGAGCTGAAAACAAATATTTGGCTGATGCTTCTGCAGCTTTTGTATTATTGAACACTTAGGAAAAAGCCTCCAGTCTCTCTCTTCCTTTTTTGGAGGAGTCTTTTCTTCCTAGGGAATCCAGCTGGATTTACACCGATGTCTTCCTTGCGTCGTTAGGGCAGGTTTGCTGCTGCTGCTGTTTGCAGTGAGCATGGGACAATGCTGTGGAGGGGGTAGGTGTGGGCTTTGAAGCCTCCTGTGGTGTTATTTTGGGGCTTGAGGGGGTTGCTTTGAAGGATGGTGCTAATAAGTATGTGAGCACGCACCCTTGTGAGCTGCACGGCTCTGGGTTGCTCTTGCCTGAGCTCTGTGCACGTCAGCAGCTCGTGGAAAGGAGGAAGCAGTTCTTTACGCACGGAGGTGAGGGACTGCAGAGACACCTCCTACAGTGTAGAGGGTGTTGTGCAAGAGGGAGGATTTTTTTTGGGATGAGAAGGCGTCACACACGTATGTGTTTTGCCTTGGTGGTGGTGGATGGGGCTTGTGCAGGCAACATAGTGGCTGGAGAGAGGGAAGGAGATTCTCCAGCCTCTCTGGCTGAGAGAAGTCAAGGGTTCCTGGTATCAGAGAATCCACTTTTCCACAGCTGGGCAGATTGGTGGACTCTCATGTCCAAACCCCCATGTGTCCTCCAGCCACGAGCTGAGCACAGCGGAGGGCTGGGGGAATGCCAATGAGGGAGTCTCACCTTCCCAAGGAGACTTCCATGTGCTGCTTGTGGGAGAATGCTGGCATGCTCCTGTATCCCTGGGCAACCCAGCAGTGTTGACCTTAGCCACCTTTGCTGATTTGCTTCCTGCCTTGGCTTGAGATGGAGATTGCTTAACTATCCCCATCCTACTACGTGCCTGCTGCAGGACAGGGGACATGGCAGGGCAGGTGGCATAGTGTGGGCATAAGAACTATGCAGAGACTAAGTACAGGAGCCTCATGGACCTCAGGAGCTACAAGTTTTCTGCCCTTACAGGATAGTAGGGACTGTCAGGTCTTGTTTTCCATGAGGAGATGGCATCAAGGCATCGGTGTGAGTTGTCTTTCCCTTCTGCAGTTCATCTGCCCCGTAAGCAGCTGAGATACCAGGTGCAGCAGGGAGCACTCTGCCCTAGCTGCAGAGTTATTTCTTTGTGCCATTAGAAGAAATTTTAATGCACAGCAAGCTCCATTAAAGTGCAATTGAAGGGCCCATTTAATAAAAGATTTAGGCACCCTCTTGGCACGTACTTTTGATTTTTACAGCAGGGAGCTTGCACTTGGGAAGAAGAAGGGGTGGGGGGAGGACTTTGCTTTAAATGACAGCTTTTTTTCTTATTCATTTGGCATTCAAAAGCCCAAATATATTTTCTCTTTCTCTAGCTTTGATTTATGACCTTATAAAAATGAGATAGAATCAGCCTGGAAAGAAACAAAGGTTAGGTCTTCCCAGAGCCTGAAGCCTTTTTGTAAGTCCCTGAAGAGCAGCTGTGCAAATTACATTGGCTCCTATCAGATAAAGTGGAGACAGAGCACAGCCTCTCCAGCAGGATCTGGATGAGATTCCATCTTATTTTGTCACTTTAAATGCAGGTTTGATTTTGTTTGCTGGTAATTACAGCCTGTGCTGTTACCTTGCTAAAAATGGCTCTTGCAGAGGACTCAACATCCCTGTGATATCAGCGCCGGCAGGAGGAGAAGCATCCTGTTTACGTGAAGGTCCCTAACAAAAGGAGGCGAGATCTAAACAGATAGATGAGAATGCCAGCAACCACGAGGCAAACTACGTGCCAGATGTTGGTCGTGTGTCTTAGAACACCACGAGAAGTTGGTGAACGGGGCTGGGGAACCGGCTGGTTTTGGAGCAGCCGTTTGTTTTATAGATTCAGGAGTCAGAGAATTACCTCCCCCTAAAAAAAGAAGTTAAAACACTTCTGGAGGTCGGCTAGTCCTAGCACCTGCTTACAGCCAAGGCTTGGATCAAAGTTACACCACAACTTTGTCTAGTTAATTTTTAGTCTCTCCACGGAGACCTGCCTTTTTTTCCAGACAATCTCTTCCACAGCTCAACCACCTCCACAGTGAGGTTGTCTTCCTTCCATCCAGCCAGAATTTCCCTTGATGAAACTCACACCTGTTGCCTCTCACCTCTTCACTCTGCATCTCTGAAGAGTCTGGTCCCAGCTTCTCTGTAACACCCCAGAGACCCTGACAGGCTGCAGGTTCTCCTGAAGCCATCTCTCTTCCAGGCTGAACAAGCCCTGCTCCCTCAGCTTTGTCTCACAGACCATCTGCTGAGCTCACTCCAGTTTTTTGACCTCACTGCTGCTCTGGGGACTGGAAAACCTGGAAGCAGGGGCTTTGCAGACACCAAGGAGGAGAAGTGTTTCCTTCCACACGTGTTGCATTTCTGAGGGTGCACTCCGACCCACCACCTGGGTTACTGATGAAGATGATGAAGAGTGCCAGCACTGCTATCTCCATTCTCTCTCTTGTGGTGGAGATAACTTGGATCAGAATATTCAGGACTTGCATTACTTTAACCAGCTTTCTGAATAAAAGTAAAACTCTGACTATTCCTAGGGAGGGTGATGGAGCAGGCTGCCCAGTGGGGTTGTGGAGTCTCCTTCACAGGAGACATTTAAGACCCACCTGGATGTGTTCCTGTGTGACTTGGTCTAGGTGATCCTGCTGTGGCAGGGGGATTGGACTGGATGATCTTTTGAGGTCCCTTCCCATCCCTAATGATTCTGTGATTCTTGGGAGCTTTTGAAATGTCACCTTTACGTTTCAGGTGGCTTTGTAACTTTCTGAAACCACTGAGAACTGAGGCAGACCACGTGTTTCCGAGATCTGCAGTTCACAACACACTGAGCTTTCACTGTTCTGACTAGCCCAAGGTGGTGGAGAGCTCTTGTGCCTTGAAGCAGCACTTCTGGGTAGTCCTGGATTTTCTGTAGCATCATCTGACAAACTGAGCAGCTCTTCTGCCCGTTCCTTGCCTGGCATGTCACACTGGACACCTCCAAGCCCTACCAAGAACGCCGTTAAGCCTGCCCTAAGACGTGGTGCAGACCGTAAGTTGGGGTAGCCGCCCAGCATCCTATCGATCGAGGCTGCGGGCACCTTCATGCTGGGTTAAACCAGCGCCTTTTGCCGTGCAACTGGGGCGTGCTAAGGGCAGGCACGTGGTCACTTATCAGCTGCTGGGCTGCCGGTGTCACGGGAACTCGGTTGTTTTTAACCTTGTGCCTCCATCCGTGCCTTTTTTTTTACGTACAGCTTTGCACTGGGCAGCCTTTAAACAAAATAAAAGCTTATAATGGGGACTAATTGATGCCAGTGACACAACCCGGGTTAATGCACGATAGACGCAGGATGTTCATGTGGTCTGTAGGCAGTCTGCAGGGGCAGCTATGGGTAGACTGCTCGATGATGCTCCAGGCTGCAAAAGAAACGTGTGTAGAGGTGCACACAAGGAGCTTTACCTGCCTGGGTATATTCCTGTGTGACTTGGTCTAGGTGATCCTGCTGTGGCAGGGGGATGGACTAGATGATGTTTCAAGGTCCCTTCCAATCTCTAATGTTCTGTGAATGTGTAATTATTCAACATGCTTCTCTAAAAATCTAGAACAATCTATTTGAAGCTGTCAACGAGCAGTTAGATTCTAACTCTTCTCCTTATTGAGACTATGCCCAGCAAGAAACCATGTTGATTTAGGACAAAGATCATAAGGACAGTCAGACTTGCGTTGGTGATTCATTTGTGACACCTCGGGTGAAGGGATTCATTCGTAAGACTTCAGGTGAAGGGAAACAACAAACTGTAAAGAATTTCTAGGGGAAAAGTTTATGGGAAAGGTTAGAAACCTATGTCTTGTATCGACCGAAGCCTTCTGCATGGCTGAGTGTGACAACTGCGGGTCGCCCTGCCGTGGCTCCCACACCAACCTCTGTGTTCACCAGAGCAGGCAAACACCGTGAACTGGATGTTTGAGAGCCAGGATGTTAGATTCAGTCTTTCAGAAAGCAAAATGCCCCCAGCAAAAGAGAGTGCTTGTGCTTCACGGCACCTGGGAGCAGACAGAACACATGCTCAGTCACTCAGAAAGTCAAGCCAACCCCACGTTGTTCTGCTCCTCCTCTTGCTAGGAAGATGTGAAACTCAAGCAGTGGTCTTGTCGCTGATCCAGAGGAAAAGTAAGTAGTCTGTCAAAAGAGGTTCTTCTCGCCCTCTAGTCTGCACTAGTGAGACTGCATCTGGAGTGTTGTGTCCAGTTGTGGGCCCCTCAGTTCGAGAGGGACGCGGAGCTGCTGGAGGGAGTCCAGCGTAGATCAATGAGGATGATGAAGGAAGTGGAGCACCTCCCTTATGGGGAAAGGCTGAGGGAGCTGGGTCTCTTGAACTTGGAGAAGAGGAGACTGAGGGGTGACCTCATTAATGTCTATAAATATGTGAAGGGTGGGTGTCAGGAGGATGGAGACAGGCTCTGCTCAGTGTCATCTAGTGATAGGACAGGGGGCAATGGGTGTGAGCTGGAGCAGAGGAGGTTCCATATTAATATCAGAAGGAACTTCTTCATGATGAGGGTAACAGGGCATTGGAACAGGCTGCCCAGGGAGGTTGTGGAGTCTCCTTCTCTGGAGATGTTTAAAACCTACCTGGACGTGTTCCTGTGTGACACAGTCTAGGTGACCCTGCTGTGTCAGGGGGATTGGACTAGATGATCCTTCGAGGTCCCTTCCAATCCTTGATGTTCTGTAATTCTCTGATTTATATGACTAAGAAGTCCATGGCACAGAACCACTTGTTGGTCAGTGTAGGGGGATCTGCCCTCCTCCCTCAGGTACAGCCTCTCACTTCATGCACTCCTGATGTCCTGTAGTTATTCTGAGTAGCTAGAAAGTAAAATCACTGAGCAGAATGAGTTCTGTTCTCACTCAAACCAGGACGTGGCAAGAGCTTAGAACTTACATCCTGGTTTTGCAGCTGCTGTTACTAGTGAATGCTTGTAGTTGAATTCCTGAGACTGGAGAAGATCTCTGAGATCAATAAGAAGTGCTCTGCTAAAGGTTGTGGTACAGCTGAAGTTTTCTCTGATCATGCTTTGGATTCCTTGCTGTGGGAATTGCTCAGACGATGTCAGATTGTTAACCCTGATGTTTTTCACAGGAAAAGAAGCTGAGTCTCTGAGAGAGCATCAAATGCTTCAGGCCACTCCACGAGTGTGAGAAAGGATGTTCACTGTCTAGCCAGTGACTAGAGGAGATTTCGCATCTCCTAAAATGGTTCCACATCCAAATCCCAGATGTGAATACAGAAATTGAGTTGTACACGGCCATGCTTCACCTTTGGCTATTTAATTTGTGGGATTACTTAGGAATAGAAGAATTCTAGCCACAGTCAGTACCTGCCTGCTGCCCACTCACCTGGGACAGTTTACATGCCAATTCATGTCTTTGAGAAGAAGGCTTCTCCTCTGGGTTTTATGTCAGATCTTTCTGTCAGGTGGCATCTGCTCGCCAGGATGAACTGAAAGCACCTGGTGTATTTTTGGTTCATGTTCTCTCATTGAAGTGTAAAACTTTGTGCTGGTTGAACGTAAAGGGTCTCGTGTGCCTTTGAGAAGTCCATGGCAGTGTCCTTCTGTGATCCCTGACATTTCTGGTGCTCGTTTGATCACAAGCCTCCTTTGTCCAGAACTGATTAAATCCTGTCTATGAATCACAGGAAGGCTTGGGCTAAGATTTGTCAGTATCCGTCGAGGGACGTGAGTAGGAAGGTTTTATGGGAGTGTGGAACAGCCTCAGCTTTTATTTTCTGCTGCTTGGCACTCAGCATTTTGTGCCTCTGACAGGGGAGCACATATGGTGCCAGAAAGCTTGGGAGGGTGTAGGTAGATGGAAGACAGAGCCATGTGGGTGACAGGTAAGATGACATCCGCGTTTTATTAGACCTTGGTGGTTGCTGGAATCTCTGTGGCCAAGTCAGATACTCTGGACATATGGTTGATGTCCTAATGAAATGACGGTTGTGATGCCCTTAATTTGACAGCAGGACTGGGAGCAGCATCTGTCTGGCTACTTGACCAGATTATCTGTGACAGCCCCAAGAAGAAAGAGGGAAGAAGCTGATGGGTTTACTCCAGCAGTCTCATCATAGTATCACTGAAACTGGATGAACTGACTGAATTATTTTGCTGTCTTCAAAATATCAGTGACTTCCCTTAGGGATGCCGGAGTCTGTGACATTGTGCAGACGTGTGACTTTACTCCCCTTCCTTCCCTGAGCCCATTTCTTAGACATATCTGCAGTGCAGCTGCCTAGATTCCAGCCACTTGCCTTAATTCACTTGATAGGCAGCAGAGATAAGGAATTTTTAAGACATTCTTCATCCGAAACGCATCCTGGCTGAACCATAGAATCGTTAGGGATTGGAAGGGACCTTGAAAGATCATCTAGTCCAATCCTCTTGCCACAGCAGGATCACCTAGATCAAGTCACACAGGAATATACCCAGGTGGGACTTAAATGTCTCCAAGAGAAGGAGGCTCCACAACCTTACTGGGCAGCCCATTCCAGTGCTCTGTCTCCCTCACTGGGGAGAAGTTCCTTCTGATATTGATGTGGAACCTCCTCTGTTCCAGCTTGCACCCACTGCCCTTCATCCTGTCATTAGATGACACTGAGCAGAGCCTGGCTCCATCCTCCTGACACCCACCCTTCCCATATTTATAGACATTAATGAAGTCACCCCTCAGTCTCCTCTTCTCCAAGCTATGGAGACCCAAACCTACAAACTCCTGTTTCTCCTCATTGACGGGAAAGGGGACCTGGCTGATCTGTTCACGTGCAGATAGAGCAACAAAACCCAAAGGTGAAGACTCACCACAGAACTGGTTCCATTCTGCTTTTCTCCACTTTGAAATGCCACTTTATTTGTTCTTTAATGACATCCAGTGTGCATCAGATTTCTCAAACAGAGCAGGAATCTCTCAGCCGTTCTCCACGTAGGCTCAGCTTTGCCAGTGGAGCTCACAGGACAAACTTGGCAGTTTTTTATGTGACCCAGTCCCATGCAGACAACGCTCTCACTTCCCCAAATAGAATTTCCCATTAATTACCTAATCAGTAATCAGTGCCTGCTGACTGGCAGCTCCAGTGAAGGCTGATAGGAAGATGTTCTTGGTCTGTAACACAGACCTAACACAAACATGGAGGGAATCACTATATTTCCACCTATTTTTTCCAGAATTTTCCAGCTACTCTACTTACATCCTTTTTTTTCCCCAGGTGCCTTCTAAAATCTTGTTGAGGACCAGTGGGAGGTGAGACACCTGAACCTTTGAAACATTCCCCACAGGTATTTACTCTCTCCTTTTCTAACAAGCCAGAAACAACACCCGGAGTTGAATCGATGCAGAAGAGTAGGAGTAGCTTACTGGTCCATTAGTTATTACTCCCAGAGAGCTCTGCAGGCTTTAATTAAACAGCAGGTCATTCTCCCTGAGAGAAATGCAGTTTGGCAAGAACAGGGAAGCGAGAACTCAAATATATAATTAAATACTTCTCTGTTTCCTCTTGTTTTTCAGAACGGCTGCTGAGGACAGTTTCTAGAAGGAAGCGTCTCGCTGTAAGTACCCGACTGCGCTGAGGCGGTCACGTACAAGGTTGGAGCAATAAATTCTTAATAATTATGTCAAACATTCGACTGTTAATTGTGATGTGGGACACTGGGCTGGTTTTCAAGTTTTATTCTTCACAAATTGCCTTGCAAATGAATGAAAATGCTGGAAGAAAAGGGAAGAACTGCTGTTGTCTAACCACAACGGTCTAGGCAGACTGCCACAAGAGCATTACTGAAGCTCTAATTCAAAAATTAATCTCAGCTACACATGTATGAGTTTGGCCAAGTCCTCTCGTTGGCAGAATGTCTTAAATTTCTTGGGAAACGTGCTGTTGTTTGACCTGTTTGTTTACCCCATCATTAGATAGTTTAGGAATTGCTCCTCCATAAGTTAATATGTTCAGTATCAACTTGTTAATTAGATGAATTTGGTCTGGGATTTTGTTAGAAACAGAATCACAGAATTCTTTATGTTGGAAAAGACCTTCAAGATCATTGAATCCAACTGTTAACTCTGCACTGTCGAGTCCACTACAAAAACACATCTCTTAGCACTACATGTCTTCAAAATACCTGCAGGGATTTTGGCTCCATCATTTCTCTGGGCAGCCTGGTCCAGTGCTTAACAACCCTTTCAGAGAAGATATGTTTCCTAATTTATAGTATAAACCTTCACTGGCACAGCTTGAGGCCATTTCTTCTTGTCCTATCTCTTGTTACTTGGGAGAAGAGATTGACCCTCATCTCTCTACAACCTCCTTTTGGGTGGTTGTACAAAGCAATGAGGTCTCCCTGAGCAGCTTTTTCTCCAGTTCCCCCAGTCACTGCTCATAGGATTTATGCTCTAGACCTGCGACCAGGTTCATTGCCTTTCTTGGGCCACAGTCCAGCACCTCAATGTCCTTTCTACAGCGAGTGGCCCAAAAACTGAACACAGTATTCGAGGTGCTGAGTACAGATGGACAAGCTCCTCCCTACTCCTACTGGCCACGCTGTTTCTGATTGAGGCCAGGATGCTGTTGGCTTCTGGGCCACCTGGGCACACTGCTGGCTCCTAATCAGTTGGCTATTGACCAGCATCCCCTGGTCCTTTTCTACAGGGCATCTTGCCAGCTGCCCTTCCACAGACCTGTAGCATCGCATCAGATTGTTCTGGCCCAGATGCAGGACCTGGCACTTGTTCTTGTTGAGCCTGAGACCACTGGCCTCATTGATCCAGCCTGCCCAGATCAATCTGTAGAGCCTCCCTACACTCTAACCGATCAACATGCCAACCTAACTTGTTGTCATCTGCAAACTTAGTGAGGATGCTGATGTTCAGATCAGCAAACTTAGTGAGGATGCTCTCAATCCCCTTGTTCAGATCAGCAAACTTAGTGAGGACGCTCTCAATCCCCTTGTTCAGATCAGCAAACTTAGTGAGGATGCCCTCAATCCCCTTGCTCAGATCAGCAAACTTAGTGAGGATGCCCTCAATCCCCTTGCTCAGATCAGCAAACTTAGTGAGGATGCTCTCAATCCCCTTGGTTCAGATCATTGGTAAGAGCACAGGCTTCACACTTCTCCCCTTTCCTGTCATGCAGGTTAAGGGTCTGGGTTAGGCAGGACACAGTCAATTGCTTCTCTTCTCCAGGTGTGCTGAGTATCTCAGCACAGGGAGAGTTGTTTTGGTCACCCACTCCTTTCCCACCCTTGCTCCTGCTGTCTGCTATTTCCTGGACTAGCTCACTGCAGAAATAGTGACAAGATTCCTTTGATCATGTTTTCCCACAGCCCCTTAGAACAGCCGTCCCAGAGGACAACCGAACGGTCAGTATTCATAGGAGGGCTGTTGGAGTGAGACTTTACAGCTTATCAAGTCATAACTCTGGACAAGGAGTTCAAAATGTCCTTGTGTGAGTCTGTTCAAAAGCCATCAGCTGGGTACAGGCCTGTTGCAAGGGCACTTGTCTTTCCTACACTGGAAAATGCCATGACAGTCTCTTTCCCTGGCCTTTGGCTTATGCCAGCAGACTCACTGGAGTGAGCCCTCCCTTCTCTACCACTGCCAAAAAGGAAGGGCAGAGCCACCTGGATTAGTTCACAGCCTGATTACCTCTGCTGGTGCTAGTCCAGCTGCACTTGACTAGCTTCCCAGGAGGAAACGCTACCCTTCATGAAACCAGAGAAGCCCATCTAGTCACTGAGCAAACCTACACCATCCCTCACGCAGCAGAGACTCTCTTCAGATGTGATTCTCACCTCCAGTCAGCTGCCTCGCTGAGCAGCAGCTGTGGTGCTCTTATTTAGCAGGAAAACTCAGGCACACCTACAACAGCATGCAGAACACAACGTGGACAAAGCCTTTTGCTACTGTCAAGATGTTGTGAGATGGTTTCATGTTGAAAATGGTAGTGTTATTTCTGGCAATTGATCTCACGCTACTCCTTTGCTGATTTTTCCAACCTCTCAGGAAATGAAAACATTTTACTGATGTTACTATCCCTGGGAAAAGCTTGTCAACACGGAGCCAGTTTTATGCTGAATGCTCCAGATACTTGGCATGTGGTTTTGTGTTTTCCCTTCATCAAAGAGATTGTGTGGTGCTAAGGGCTGTTTGTGTGGAGGCAGTGTATCATAGAATCACAGAATCATTCAGGATGGAAAAGACCCCTGGGATCATCGAGTCCAACCATCAACCCTACTCTACAAGTTCACCCCTCAACCAGATCCCTCAACACTACATCTAAGCGTCTTTTAAACTCATCCAGGGATGGGGACTCAGCCACCACCCTGGGCAGCCCATTCCAATGCCTGACCAACCTTTCCATGAAAAGTTTTTTTCCTGATGTCTAATCTAAACCCACCCTGTTGGAGCTTGAAACCCTTCCCTCTTGTTCTTGGAGTCTCCTTCACTGGTGACTTTTAAGACCCATCCGGATGTGTTCCTGCGTGACTTGGTCTAGATGATCCTGCTGTTGCAGGCGGATTAGACTAGATGATCTTTCGAGGTCCCTTCCAATCCCTAATGATTCTATGATTCTATGAAAGCTGAGCGGACACCGTAGAGATGCAGACACTGTAGAAACGTGTGTGTGTGTACATATGTCCATGTCGTGCTTCTGCAGTGGTTCTGTGAGCAGGGGGATCAATGAAGCCTGGTTTCCTATGGATTTCTGCCTTGAGGTTGAGGACCTCCTTCCCTCAGTGCAGCATTAACCGCTGCTCTTAACCAGCTGCCTGTCCTCAGAGCACTTCTGTGGGCTTAATAGTTTTTGGATTTCAATACCTCTGCCTAAAGTGCTCAACGAGCTGAAGTGTTTGAAGATTCACAAAGAGGCAGCACAGTGTCTTAAACCCAGCTCCTACAAAATCAGGCTACAGCAACCCCGCGCCGATACATATGGAGAAGAAACATGAACACAAGCTAAACCAGAAAACATCAATTTAAACACAAACACAGAATTTAACAACCGAGGAAGACAAATATGCAGATTAACTGTCAATCACTCAGCGGAGATCTTTCAGTGAGAATTTAGCAACTGCAATTTGTCTCCTTCAACATCTCCCACACAACCTCTTTTGCAAATGTATGTGAAGCTTCTCACATGGAACACTACAAAAAATAAATCACACATACGCCCGTGTGTCTGGGGGTAGAGGAACTAGAATTCTGACTGCAGCTGTCAAAGAAACGTCTTCGTCACATGGGTCCATCGACTTTTCTAATTGTTAATTAAAAGCCACTGGTTTGTCATTTTGAGGTTTCCCGGGTTTGGAGATGTGTTTCAAACAAACAAACAACCCAAACCCAAGCAAACTCCACTGAGGATCTTATTGGCTTTGAAGTTTAATTTTGGTCTGTAGGAGAAAGAGCAGTAGCTTGATGACCACAACACTATTTTGACAGAAAAGTCCAGACATGAGATCTTGCAAAGTTTTAATTTCCCTGAGGGGTCACGAGGTCCCCTGCTTCCAAGTGTGTTATGAAGATAGATCAGGTTGAAGAGTTGAGCCAGGTTCGTTAGCTGCGGCACATCGCAACCACCGCAGTGAACGCAGCCTGCCTTGGTGTGGTATGGAAGCAGAAGTTTTCTGGGCACCAAACAAGGAGTTTGACCCTATTTTCATTGTTTTACTCCTGTCGTCATGGCCTGCTGATTCTTAAAAAGGGCCAAATAACTAAAGGAAGTGCCAAAAGAGACTTCTGCCATGCAGGAGTACAAAGAACCTCGTGCACACCCTCTGCCACCAGTACCCTGACCAGTGCTGTGACTGTGGTTTAACTGATGTTGGCACCAACAAACCCAGGGGCTCAGGATGCTCCTGAGCTTTCTCATCTTTGAATGATGAAGAGACAATAGCAGGGACCATGTCCTGATTCCCTGGATGAATCACAGGCAAGACATGGGCTGAGCAGCTGCTTGAAGGTGCTTGTTTTGAAGCTTAGAAGAAGCACTGAGGGCAGAGGGGCAGGTGGCTGTTAGTGCAACACGGAGGGGAGACAGTCAGATGCTGAAGAGAAGAGGTTCACGGACCATCAAGAGAAAACTAGGGGTTGAATTAACAGAGGCAGCTTCATCCTTTCTAGCTATGAGTCACATAAATCATGAAACTATTTGAAATCATTCATGTGCTCATACATCTCTCTTTCACCTCTGCCCTGTTTTTTTGTAGTTAGTCTGTTCTGCTGTCTCTCAAGTGACACTCTGTGTTGCTCCTCTGCTTCTGTGTCCCCCATTCTCATTTTGGTGTCTTCCTGTTGCAGAGCACAGGTTAGGTTTTGCAGGGCTTTCACATCTTGGAAATGCTGTGAGCAGCACTTCTGAGCTCACACCACTGAATCTTTGGGCTGTGTGATGTCTTAGTACTAAACCAACTGGAGATCCATCGTTCAAAAACCCCCTGGGACTTGAGAAACTAAAACAATGATTTAAAAAACTATGCATGACCTACATAGATGCCTCTGATGTTTATGGCTCTGATAATCGATTTATGCTATTTATATCCACAGCACATTGGTGATATCCAACATCTGAAACACAACTGAGATGCTACCCTTTGGTAAGGCAGAAAGGTGAAAACAACCCAAAAGCCTGAGGCAAGTTATTCACCCAAAAAGCTGATCCCTAGCAGCTCTGAGGGTTGGTTTTGTTTTGAAATTGGCTGAACTCAGCTCAAGAGGGACACAACTGGTGCAGATAGTCTAGCACAGAGCCACAGAGATGATGAAGGGAGTAGAACATCTCCCTTATGAGGAAAGGCTGAGGGAGGTGGGTCTCTTGAGCTTGGAGAAAAGGAGACTGAGGGGTGACCTCATTAATGTTTATAAATATGTGAAAGCTAAGTGTCAAGATGATGGAGCCAGGCTCTTCTCAATGTTATGTAATGATAGGACAAGGGACAATGGGTGTGAGCTGCAATATAGCAGGTTCCACATCAATCTGAGAACAAATTTCTTCCCAGTGAGGGTGACAGAGCACTGGAAGGGGCTGCCCAGGGAGGTTATGGAGTCTCCTTCCCTGGAGATGTTTAAAATCCACCTGGACTTGGTCTAGGTGATCCTGCTGTGGCGGGGATTAGACTAGATGATCTTTCAGGGTTCCTTCCAATCCCTAATGTTCTGTGAACTGATGAAGGATTGCCAAAGCAGAGGGGGAAAGGTGCCCAGACTGCTGCAGGGCTCTCTCCAGCCCATAATGCAGACCCACACTTTTGCTGTGGGTGATGTGGGTCACGAGCGTCTCTTCTTGGGACTGGGAAATGTGCCCTGTGAGGCACCAAAGTTGCAGGATGGTGCAGAGCCTTCCCCAATCCTTCTCTTTTACAGGGTCATTGCACATGGTGTTTAAAGCCAGAAATAAAAACCTGCCAGGCCAGTCAGCCCCGTGTCAGAAGGCCAGGAGCTGGCAGTGTCTCCAGAGCATGAGGGAGGCAGTCTGTGATTCACCCAACATTGTGCCTGGAGTAATAATTGTTGAGTTAAAGTTTGCAGGATAGAGTTCTCATGAGAGCATGTGATGTGTCCTACAGAAAGGGACCTCCTTTGAGGTTCATCCAGAAGCTGTACAGGGAGACAGCAGAGCACAGCTCACCACCTCCTGCATGGTAGAAGAGGTGTTATGAAGAAAAACCTGCATGCTTGCTTTCTGGAGAGGGAAGAAGAAAATTAATTCAGTTTCTGAAGGGGTAGAAAAGCATCACCCCCCCACCCCTGTCCCCATTCCAGTGGGACTACCTCGGGAAGGGGAAGTGAGGTCTGGCTGCTTGCAGAGTGGGTGCTGCCTTGGAAAACGCTCGCCTGCTCTCTCTCACCAGGTCAGGGATAGCAAATATTCAGAAAGTCCTGCTGTAAGGAGCTGCCTTGGGATTGCTGCCTGTTGATGGCTTCCTCACACCGGCCTCCTGCACTCCAGTACATCACAGTTCCATCCTTGCACTACCTATCTTCACTTCAAGCAGGGAAAACCAAAGTGGCACATATTGATTATTCCTACTGAGTCTAAGACTCCTGGTGCTTTAAGTCCAACACGAGAGTTTATTAGGCTTTGCCAGGAAATGCCTGATTCCAGAAAATTCTTTCTTTTTTTTTTTCCCCAATGATCTGCTTAAAAATGGATATGAAATGCAAGCAGGCATGAAATAACTTGTGTTGGTTTTACTGCATTTCTTTTGATTGTGCTACGCCATGAAAGAAAAACAAACGCATCTGAAAACAGCAGACACTCCCAGGCTCCACATCTGTAAAGCCAGAGCAGAGCTGCGGAGGTCTTCAGACTCCATCCCATATCCACTTAAATACAGGGGTTCCTGTATTTACATGAAGTGTCTTGCCAGTGAGAGAACAAAACCCTGTCCAGACTCTGCTCTGGGAGGTATAGTCACACCTGGATTTTGTGGTTGGAGCACCACAGAGCATCCTTGGTTTTGCTTTGTATTGGAGCAAATTTGAAGTGTTTAATGTGGAGAACTGGGAGTTCCCCAGTGCCTGCACACGGTCAGTGGATCTGATATCCCTTTTGTGTTACTGCTGCTGCCTGTGAGGGGCAGGAAATCCGCAGTCAGGCAGGGGCCAGATCTGCTGAGAATAGGGACCCTGTTCCTGCACAGAGCCCTGCTCTCCCCTCACACTCCTTTCAGCTCACAGTAAACAAGCGGCTCTGGACACACTCTGAGGGCATCACACTGTTTTGTTTAGTTTAGTTTTTGCCAAATAACTGCTGGCTAGACCTCACCCATTCCTGTGAGGAAAAAGAAGAGGTATGAGCCTCATTCAAGGAGCTAAACCTTCTGCCACTCGACAACAAAAAAGAGGCAATTCAACATTTGAGTTTAAACTTTGCTTGTCATGATCTTATAATAAACTGTGATGACCTGGCAGCTGATTAAATGCACCGAGGAGCACATTTATTTCTCTCTCTACACTGTTTATGAGTTATACTTGCTCTGTTAAAAAAGAAACAAGGAATCCCTGACAACTGGCATAATTCCACCCATTTTTATCATGATGAAATTACTTCTGGTTATACCCTGGTCTGCCACGTTAAGTTGTGCTATATTGAGTTGTCTTACTGCTGTTTGTACTGCAGCAACATCTAAAGGCTCAGCCACTGAGAACTTGGCCCTTCTGTGGAGCCCAGACACTCAGGATCCATTATCCTTTTGGGTGCAGAAACACCTCTCCTCACAATCACATTCTGAGCTGTGACAGAGCGGCTGCCAGGCAACACAGCTGTCAGAACCACATTGCAGGGCTGTGGGAGAGCACAAATCAAGTGCAATAACAGAAGTGTTTGGGACACGAAGCATCTCACAGACCAGCCAGTGCTCCTCGTGTTGCTCATGCCTGATGATGCAGCACGGCTTTGGCTAAAGCATCTTTATGGCATGATCCCACTCGCCCTTGCCAAAGGGCTGGCATTCATGCTGCCAGTTGGGGCTTGCAGAGTCATTCGGGTGTTTTGGGGGCTGCAGCACACTTTTCTCCTGAGTTAGGGCTGTCATAGTCCTGTCTCTTGTGTGCCAGCAGCAGGCATCGCGTGAGGGGCCGTATCACTTTGCTAAGATAAATTGGGGTTTTTTTTACCTTTAACCTTTCAGATTTGGCAGAGTTGGTACCAGCAAGAGGGAAGCGGCAGCAGAACGTGGCTGGAGCCAACCACATCCTTCTGTGAGTTTGTGGGTCATCCTGGTTTGCACTGCTCGTGAAGTCACAGGATGCAGTTAGACTGATTTAGTGACAGGTGGCTGCTGAAAGGAGCAGCTCTGGTTTCCCTCACTCCCAGGTCCCTGCCTTCCTCAGTCCTGCCTCTGTGGTCACAAGGTCACCACTCAGCTGTTTGGCCAATGGAAAATTCATTATTTTCTGAGGTGTTATTTTTCCACCAGATCGATCAGCTGACTCGAACCAGACAGTAGCCAGATCACACATAAGGGATGCGAAGGCAGTACAACACAGATTGCAGTCGGGATCACCTTTTCACAGCGGTCTGCTGTCAGGTCAGGGTAGCCAAAAGGTCAGGCTAGTGCTGCTGTACTCAGGTGATAGATAATCTAGCCTCCCACTGGTGCTGGAAGGGCCCAGCACACAGAGCTGGGCATAGCCATCAACTTCTCTCCGCTATGGGTGGTACTTCTGTGACCCTAACAGACCTGGTTTAGGGAGCACATCAGTGAGGAAAAACTGGTTTTTGGGGAGATTTTTTTTTAAAGGATATCTTGATGGTTAAGCCAGTTCCCTGCAGGACTGGATGAGTGCTAGGGTCAGTCCCTGGAAACAACAGGAACACATGGTTTGGGCTGGGTGACAGCTTTCCATGTGCCTGTGACACTGGCTTGGCCACAATGTCATTCTCTGAGATGTTTTGGCAACCTGGCAGAGCAAGTCAGTCCTTTTTGTAGCTCGGAGGCAGAAGATCCATGTAAAGGAAGCTCCACCTCACATTTGGTTCTCTGATCTCAGTCACGGAGCATAGAATCTGGCTCAAAGGGAGCAACACCAGCACCACTCAGGTAGAACAGGCAGAGTTAAATAAAGTCCCCATAATTCGAGGTACTGAAACCTAGACAAGAGCCTTGAATATGTCTTTCTTCATCAAACAATGAATGAAGGAACTGGCTTCTGGCATTGAGGGTTCCCTTCCAGAGACTACCTGAATGACTGGAGGCAAGTAATTCACCTGGGATGAACTGCCCAGTTTGTCCCGTGTCCCTGACACGCAGGACAGATCACCTAATTGAGTCAGGAGTCCACTGGGAAAGGAGCGAAGGAGGACCTTCACCCCTTAGTGAAGCCCACGGTGTGACTGGGGCAGGTGGGGATCCCGGGAGAGCTCCAGCCCAGGCTGCTGGAATGACTCCATCTGGACTGACCACCTCCAGGAGGGAGCCCAGTCCCGGGAGAAGCCGGAACCCCTGAGCGGGCTGGTCCCCGTGTCCGTGTGCCCGCCGCAGGGAAGGGGTCTGCGCTGGGCGGTCCCCGAGCGCCAAGGAAGGAGTTAACAGGACTTTGTGCCTCCTCCCGCCCGCGCCTCCTCCACCCTCCTCATTACCTGCGCGTTATCGCTGCCGGAGCCGCGGCGCGGGCGGGAGGGGCGGGAGCCGGCGGGGCTTCCTGCCCGCCCGGGGCTGCCCGCGGCGGGGCTCGGCTCCTCCCGGCCGCCTGAGGGGCTGCGCTCGGCGCAGCCGGGGGAAGGTGCGCGGGTGCCCGCAGCCCGAGTGCCTGCGGGTGGGAGCGAGGAGGGCGGGCGGAGCTCTGCGCAGCCAGCCCGGCAGGGATGCGGCATGGCCGTGGGCTCCGTGAAGATGCCGTCGCCGTGTGAGGGCGCGGAACCGCCCCGCAGCTGGAGCCCCGGCGGCGGAGCCCATGAGCCCGTGCAGCTGCGGCAGAAGCTGCGGGAGCTGCCGGCGCTGCTGCGGAGCGGGCTCACGCTGCGGAGGAAGAGCGCGGCCGGTGCCGCCACCGGTGCCGCCGGGCGGGTGAGTGAAGGGAGGGAGGGAGCGGACGAGTGAGGGCAGCGCCCGCCGGGGCCGCCCCGCCCTGCCCTGCACGCTGGGGGCCCGGGACAGGCAGTGCCCGGGACGGGCAAGGCCGCGCCCGCAGCGCCCCCGGCCGGGCGCGGTGGGGTCGGGCTGCGGGGAACCGCCGGGAGGGAGGGGATGGGGCCGTGTGGTAGCACCTCGGCAGCCCCTGGGTGCCCGCGGCCGCCCCTGGGCTCGGCCAGGCTTTGCCAGCTCTGGCAGAAAATTAAACACCCGCAGGGGGTAAATGCGCGCCCCAGTCTCGGTGTCCGGGTTCCTCACGTGGCGCTTCCCTCCTTTTCCTCTCCGTGCGGCAGAACTTGTGTGGGCAGGTGTGTGCTCTGTACTCGGACACCTGTGCAAACGCAGGAGCCTCAGCACACCCTGGAGCTGTTGAAGCCAGAACGGCTCTCTGGGCACAGCTGGTCCCTGAGTGCCTCCACAGAACGAGGTGGTGGGGTCTGGTGGGCATCTGGGAAATCTCTGACCAGATTTAACTCGAGTTCATTCGTTGTTAGAAAGGCTGGTGGTGCTCAGGTGAAGTTCAATGTGACACCAGTACAGTTCCCAGCTCATCCCTGTGACATCCTGCACTTGTGACTGGAGCTGTATAGCACAGGGGTGGGGTTGCCATCGGGTCACGACGAACCTTGCTCGTAGGCCACGACTGGACTGAAACCCTCCATCGGAGCACTTGAAAGGGTTCGATTAACCTTCATGGGGCTGGGTTTGGAGTCAAGCGAGATGCTGTGTGTGTTGGGCACGGTGGCAGATGTCAGTGCAGGGAGGTGGTGGGGAGAGCTCAGTGTGGTGGGTGTTTGTAGCCTCATTGACTCTGGGCTGCTTCATGTAAATAAATGCTTTCCCTGTTTGGGGAAGTCGCTGGGAAACACAGCAGGGTGTGAGTTTAAAAATGAACTTCCTGGGTGAATGCTTGGTTTTTAAAAGTGCAAGGAAGACAAATAGGATTAAGGTAGTAACAGGCATTTACAACAGAATAGCTAATTTCTAAGTAATATTTGTATTTGGCTTCCTATTCTAGCTCAATTTCTTTCCTCAAGTGACTTTAACAGAACAGTAGGGATGGGTCGTATGGAGCTGCCTGATGATTTTATTGTTTGGGTGAAACACTAATCCAAGTGTTCATCTGAACACAGAGCTAAGGAGACTTAGCTAATTTTAAACAGCTAGGTCCTGCTCTGCCCCAACAGGATGTTTGCAATGGGTGTCTTTCTCCCAGTGAAGATGACGTCCTTTCTGAACTGAGTTTAATTTGTTCCGTGTTAAAAGTGTATCACTAGAGATGTGCAGAAAGTGTCCAGTGAGGAGGCTGGAAGCAGCGCAGAACCGCTGCTGATAGAGGTGTTTGTTGGCAGACAGGTCAGAAATACTGTTGCAGCTTCATGAGGCCTCAGGGAGAAGGTATGCAGAGCAGGCTGAGGTTTGTCCCCGAGGTTGTTTTTCACAGCTACGGTAAGAATTTGACAAATGAGTGATACAACAGTTACTCTGTAAATATTTGGAGTTGGTGTGTTGACACCCTGGGGAGAAGCTTGGGTAGCTACTGGGTCATACAGCTCCTCTCATGTGCTTGCTGAAGCCTCCATCCTTCCTGCTTTGTACAATCTCAGCTGAGACTCTGCCTGTCTATGCTGATATGCTGTGTTACGGACCAGCAAACATAGCATGGCAGATCTAGGGGTGGTGTGATCTGTGGCTTTGCCCCCCAGTACCCTGTGGGTCATCATAGAATCATTAGGGATTGGATGGGACCTCGAAAGATCATCTAGTCCAATCCTCCTGCCACTGCAGGATCACCTAGACCAAGTCACACAGGAACACATCCAGGCGGGTCTTAAACATCTCCAGTGTCATCTTCCAGAGTTCTTCCTGAACTGTCTGTCCTGGTAGGAAGAAGACTGTAAGCAGGACAGTGAGTTTGTAAGGCAGTCTGGAGATAATCCTGCAGATCTTGGATTGATGGGCAATGCTGCGTGGAGATGCTGCATGGATCTAGCAGGACCTTCTGGCCAGTGGCTTAATTCTCTGTGGCGAGTGGGACTGCTGTGCTCTGTTGTCTCTGGGTTTGCAGATGTTCTCCTGCAGCTGGAATTGCTCAGCAGTGCAGGTGCCTAGTGGGGTATTCTGAGCAGCAGATAGTGCTGCAGTCCAGTAGTGATGTTGCTGCCACTAGTTCCCACTGGAAAAAAAGAGGACATCTGGGCTGCCTAGAGGATCTCTCCCAGTTGTGTAATTCTCCAGGGAGCAGAGGCCCTTGTTGATTCCATGTGCCTTTTCTGCACAGAAATGGACTTGTAAGGACATGACACTTCTCACATTTTTCTATTTAACGTGGAGAATAACTTCAGCCGTGAAAATAACAGTATTTTGGAGAGGGAAGAGTTATGTTAGAATTATAAAATGCAGCATTTTTTTAATACTGTGACTCTTAAATTTAAAAAGTCTTAAAATAAGGTTGCTGAAGGGTTGAGTAACACGAACATGAAAGGAAGATTTCTCTTTTCACCTCAGCAAAATATTTAGAGTTAATCCGAAGTTAATTTCTGAAGGGTTTTGTTTGCTTGTGAAATTCCCATTCCCCCTGCCCCTCTGAAGAAAAAAAAAATAGATTTAGTCTGATCTTCCTCTCCAGCCTTTTCCTTTGTGCTTTTCCCCCCGTTTGTTCAAACGCCAAGCCGAGAGGCGTATTTGTCCAGCTGGTTTCATCAGGAATGCTGCTCTCTTAGGTGAGCTGGTCTCAAGTAAATGCTGACCTGCTGAAATTCTGGCTTGTTTAATTTCCTAGAAAAAATATTATGACCCACCAAGCGGGGGATCTGCCTCTGATGCTGACTTGCTGAGGGACTGCCTGCAGTGCTGTTGGCTTCCTCATCTCTAAAGCAGGGGCAGTGCATGCCTGGGGACCGTGGATAATAAGATACCATGGACGTCTTCAGGGTGTATAATTGTTTTAAGATTATAGTTAACTGCACGCTGTTCAAATACTTCCTGTGGCCCAGGGGATGTGCAGGGAGGGTGGAGGAAGCCTTCTGTGGTGTAGGGTAGTACTCAAAAACCATTCTGCAAAACACAATGGGACATAATACTTTTTTTCCATCTGCTTGGGCTTCTCAGTAGCTGAAAGTTGTGACCAGGATAAGTGAAAATATCTAAGGGTTACTGAGCACTGAAATGGGGTGCCTGGGGAAGCTGTGGAGTCTACTGCTCTGGAGACTTTTAAGACCTGTCTGGATGTGTTTGTTTCTGTGTAAACTGTTTTAGGTTTTATGGGCCTGCTTGAGCAGGGGGGGTTGGACTTGATGACCCTGGAGGTTCCTTCCAACCCCTAATGATCTGTGTGGTGTAACTAAAGAAGCATGTCCCTCAGTGAACCCCAAAACCAGAGTACGAATGGGTAGATTTTGCTTTCTCTGATGGTGTATGTTCATTTTTTAATGCACATGAAGAACCTGAAGGTGGAAAAAATACCTTGCTGAAAAACTGCAGTAACCATCCTGCTTGTTTGTGTGTGTGTGTGTGTGTGTACTGTGGAGCCAGCTAACAGCAACACACTCCACTGCTTCAGTCCTTTGGATAAAACCACTCCAGCTCCTTGGCTAGCGAAGACCAATGCATCTTTTATAGCTTCTGGACTTTGAACTGTTTGCCTTATGTCCTGATGGTGCTTTTACTTAAATTTGGTCTTAGGACAGGTGTGGTACAGATGTCCAAGATAGTGCTGGGGATTAGGCTGCAGCACAGTGAGCTGTGGGTTTTATCCTGCTCGGTACTTCTTAGTTCCTGCCTGACAGAACAGCAGAGAAAGATCCAAAACACAGCTCTGTGTGTGTGTCATCGCCAGAGCTGGTGCGAAGGAGAGGAGGGTCTGTTGTGGTGGGTCACTGTGCCCTGTGGAACCATTTTCACCACACTCAGTTGTACTGTTAATGGAGCCAATGCTGCTCCTCAGTGTCTCCTGAGAGACCAGGGAAGCGCTCAGAATCTGGAGGAGGACTTACCTTGCAAGCACACATGTGGACACAACAATTTTAATGACCTCTTACGCTTCCTAGGTTCATGTTTACACACAAGCACCATGCTGTGATTTTACGTGGGCTCTGTCACAGCTGGAAAACTCTTTGGATGCCAAATCCCATTACCGTGATGTTATGAGAGATCTCGCTGGCCTGTAGAAACTATTACCACAGGACAAGTTAAGGTTGAAGAGATGCCTTGAGTATTTTTCCTTCTGAGTCCCTATAATGACTTTTGTGTGTGTGAGTCTCTGCGAGGACATTTTTCTGGCTGAAGACCTTCCTAGAGGTCTTCAGCAGGGCAAATGTCATTGTAGGGATTCAGACCTTCCTGGAGGTCTTCAGCAGGGCAAATGTCATTGTAGGATTCAGACCTTCCTGGAGGTCTTCAGCAGGGCAAATGTCATTGTAGGGATTCAGACCTTCCTGGAGGTCTTCAGCCAGGTGAATGTTTTCAGCCTGTCTTCATGTTTGTTTTAAGTGACAGCTTTGCTGTTTGCCTACGTCAGGATGCAAACTGGCTGCAGGTGGAAGGTAAACCACAGGAGTTGGGGTGTGAATACTGACAGTTTAACTGGGTTCAAGGTGAGACTGGGGAAGTTCATGGGAGGGAAATGTATGGAATGTACGTAATTCTCATCAGGCACAGAAGGTTCCCGAACTGAAAATAGCTGGAGGGTTGGAGTGTATTAGAGGTATCTATCATATATTCTGGCACTAGCATTTGTCATGCTGTTAGAGACAACTTTCCTTTGGCACAGGGAAAATACCAAATTATATGCAATCTGCTTTAATTAAATGAAGTATCCAAACCCCTCGACCTACATTTTCGCTCAACTGTCGTAAGACACTTTGATTCCTTTTGCCATTCAAGTTCTTTCCCTCCAACCAATTGTTCCTGCGACCGGGGAAACCGCAGTGTTGTAGATGAGGCTGTGCCAACACACTAGAAATTCCCTGCTGAAAATACTCAGGATTTCCAGTCCCTCCTTCCATGGCTGCATTATGGTGGTGGTTGATGGTTGTGTTTTGACCAAGCCAAGCATGTGGAACTGCTTTGTGCTGAGGTAAACCTCCCACCAATAAGTGATGTTTATAGCAGGCCACATCCTTGTTGGCAGCTCCTCATCGTACTAGTGCCTGAGTGACCTTGGATTTCGTGCTCCTGAATGACGCTCTTTTCCTAATATTCCAGCTCTCAAAGTCGCCTGATCTTCCTGTTTGCCATTCTGTTTGCATTTGTTTTGACAGTGTCTCCCGTTTGTGCCATCCACACGTTTGGTTAGCACCTTTATGCTCATTTGGCCAGTGCTGTTAAGGAGAAGAGGAGAAAAAAATGTCAGGAGAACAACTGCTCTGATAGCTATATCTACACGTACTGTAGAGGCTTTAAGTTTGGGGTTTCTCCTGCTTTAAAAAGAAGCAGTGCTGTGGTGTGCAGATGCTGCCAGAAGCTATAACAAGGGCAAGTGTAGAGTCTTGTATCTGGGCAAGAACAACCCCAGGTACCAGCATAGGTTGGGGACTGACCTGTTGGAGAGCAGTATAGGAGAAAGGGACCTGGGCATCCTGGTGGACAGCAGGATGGCCATGAGCCAGCAGTGTGCTTTTGTGGTCAAGAGGGCCAACAGCATCCTGGGGTGGATCAGAAAGGGGGTGGTTATCAGATCGAGAGAGGTTCTTCTTCCCCCTCTACTCTGCACTGGTATGACCACATCTGGAGTATTGTGTCCAGTTGTGGGCCCCTCAGATCAAGAAGGACACAGAACTGCTAGAGAGAGTCCAGCGCAGAGCCACAAAGATGATGGAGTGGAGCACCTCCCTGGATGAGGAAAGGGTGAGAGAGCTGGGTCTCTTTAGCTTGGAGAAAAGGAGACTGAGAAGTGACTTCATTAATGTTGATAAATATGTGAAGGATGGGTATCAGGAGGATGGAGCCAGGCTCTTCTCAGTGTCATCTCATGATAGGACAATGGGCAATGGGGGTGAGCTGGAACAGAGGAGGTTCCACATCAATATGAGAAGGAACTTGTTCATGGTGATGGTGACAGAGCACTGGAACAGGCTGTCCAGGGAGGTTGTGGAGTCTTCTTCTCTGGAGGCATTTAAAACCTGCCTGGATGTGTTCCTGTGTGACTTGGTCTGGGTGCTCCTGCTGTGGTGTGGGGATTGGACTGGATGATCTTTCAAAATCCCTTCCAATCCCTGATGTTCTGTGAATCTGTGAAATCAGTGCACAAAACAACTAGATCAGCTCAGTGACTCAAAAATGCTGCTGTCAGAAGTATTATGGAAGTGGGTTGATTAATACTGGTGACCTTTTGCTTTACAGCCTGCCATAGTTCGCTAACTTAACACCCACACATCACTTCAGCAGTTCTTATGTCACTGAGACTGGTTGTAGTAAGTAGTCTTGGGTTTTTTTCTATTGCAATCAAGCTTACTAAGTATTCATAATAAATGTTTTTGATTAAGATAATTGTCTTTCACAGCATCCTTTAGCTTGTCAGATCTGCGACTGGTGACACATGAAATGTTGAGTAATGAGTGAAATAACTTGGTGACAGTGTCCACGATAGCTGATGGGCAATTTCAGTGTCTCTTGTGTTTATTTGCATAATAATTTGTTTCATAGTCAGTGTTCAGTGAATTACTAAATTGAGAATACTTCTTAATTAGCCCGTGACATCTGAGAAGTCATGCCTGGGTTTCATTTGCTGCAGCAGAATGAAGTGGAGGGCAGGCCCCCTCTTACTCCCCAAGAAGTAGCCTAGTAGGTTCTGCAGAATGCAAAGCTGTTTTTCTCCCTGAGGCTCAGGATTAGTCTGGTTGCCCAGATGATGCCCACTGCCTGTGGTTTTACAGCAGCACTGGGCGTGAGGCCGGCAGTGCCTGGAGCAACGGCGGCTGTCTAGCATCCCTGGGAAGGTCCATGTGGAGAAGGAACAGGTGCTGCTGCTGCCAGTGCATGGGGCAAGAGGCACCCTCGTGTGGCTTGTGCTCATGGGAGTGTGTGACAGTAACACCAACCTCTGGCAGATCCCATAGAGTTCGTAGGCACGAGTTCATTTCAGTGGAATATCCTGGGTGAATTTTTAGTATCTGCTGCATAAACCTTATCTGTGACACCTTTTGATTTGAACATTTTCATTCTATCCATGCCTTTGGCAAAAGTTTAAGGATAAAAATGAAGTCATTGGAGGCCACGGAAGCCAGGATCTGAATGGTTTCAAGTTCCAGTTGTAAAAGGCAGTAGTTATTCATGATCTCATCACTGTGTTGTCAAGGTTTAGGTTAGTGTGACCTTGTAAAATGTTCTGCTTATGGCTGTTGTATGAAGTTGGGGTCAATTACTAATCCTTAAATCCTACAGGACGCAGTTTTCTCTCACCAGTTCCTTTGCCCCAAGATCTTTTTCCGTGACGCAGCAGGCTAACTGATGATGAGTAAATAAACTTTCTGTAGTGCAAAAATAAAATACTCTGCTGATTGAAGGGGAAAAAACTCCTTAGTCTGTATAAATACCAGTACAGCTGTATTTGTAGCATCAGTAAGGATCTTTTTTCCTTCAGTTTTAGAACTGAATTAACCCTTTAGGACTTAAAAAGGCAGATGATTTCTAGTTTAGCTCTTTTAAAAGATTGATGGTGAGGAACGTAACTTTCTTTATCATCTTTGTTTTGGGGAGGCCAGCCTACCTTTCCTTGCTTCCTGAACCTCATACTGAGGTCTTTACATGACTGAGACACAGATGGGCTACATGAGTTAGAGCAGACCAGCCCTCTTGTTGGTAGTTGGGGGAATGGGTTTTACATGTCTGTGCTGTTTGCAGCCTCTTGGTAGCTTGTCCTGTGTCTGGCCTTTCTGAGCATCTCTGCAGGTTGAGTGTCAGCATCAACACTGGGACTGGAATAAGCAGCACTAAGCAAGGGGCAGTGGCTGCTTGCAAGATTACCTCTGGTAAAAGAAATGTCAAACCATAACCTCATGCAGTGTGCACTTGCGGCCCAGAAGGCAAACCTGACCCTGGGCTGCATCAGGAGAAGTGTAGCCAGCAGGTTGAGGGAGGTGATTCTCCCCCTCTACTCTGCTCTGGTGAGAACCCACCTGGAGC